>CAEGAE010051201.1:0-30737 GCA_903067095.1 Girardinus metallicus
GTGCACCACCCAGGTCTGTTTACCAGTTCCAGAACGCGGCCAAAACCCCTCAGTGTTACTACCTGGAGAAATAATGACATTTGTTTAAGTATAAAACGGGCATTAATGCCGAAAGTGCACTTGCCTAATCTGGACTTTGTGATTAAACATTCTCAGTATTTAATAATAAATAAATACTGTATCTAATATTTTAGAATGTTTGTGATATTTTATGCTTCAGTATTGTTAATATATATAATGTGATTATGCTACTTATTTACAATGCACAAAAATGTTTTCCAGATGCATCCAGGGCCTACTGTCAGTCATCCAGATGTTGGTCAAGAAAGAAGCAGGTAGGATTTATTGAATTTAGGGATGTCATGATTCCTTCAATGATTCAAGCATCATGGCTTTACATATGTGTGTCTGTGTGTGACGAAGGAGCCAAATCCTGTCGCTAACTTGGATACTAAAGCTATAAATGACTGGACAAAGTGAGAGTTCATCTATTAAAGTGACTGAATATGAATACATAAACTAAAAACAGGAGTATAGACATTCTTTTTATAAGTGTCTTTGTGGACCTACTGCTGTGTTATTACAATAAATATAATTTCAGATTTTTGTATATTTTTTTCCAGGTTGACTGTGAGCTATTACTGTTACATGTTAGTTACAAGTACAGAAAAGTAAATTTTAGGGATGCACAAATTAGAAAATTTGGGCCGATATTGATATACAGTATTAATACTGCTGTATTAACCAATATTTTATCAATTTAATAATAAAGCAAGACACTTATAAAAAATTCCATAGTCCTGTTTTTAATTTATATTGTCTTATTCAGTCAACTTAATAGATCAACTGTCACTTTGCTCAGCCCTTTACAGCTTCTGTGTCCATGTGAGCAACAGGATTTGGCTCCAACGTCAGACATAGAAACAAATCCTCCAGCCATGTAGATGCTGGTCTGTTGTGAGCAGAATGATAGTAAATTTATTTTCCAGTTTATCCATAAAGCTACCTTTACGCTAAGCACAGCTTATCCGTCTATCTGCTCCACCTCCATAAGTACAGATGGAGCCACGCACTTTGACGCTGTTCGCTCTGAACGACCAGTAGGCTGTAGCTCAGGGAGGAAAAAGGTTGTCGTACTCTTTGCATTGCACATTTTTTAATCATTCATTTTAATAATGCCTATTGGTCTCCTTGGAAATAAAAACTTGGACATCAATCAGTGAAATCACCCCAGGTACGGCATGTTATCCGCCCATTTCATAACCTACTTTGGCACAAACTACACATCGTGTTTCATTCTGTGTACATATTTTTTTATGAGGATTTTTTAAAATACCAAGTGCTATTTTTTTTCCCCCAGTTTTTCTGAGTGTTTTCTATTATTTTTATTAAAGTTTTATTTTCTGTAAGAATGTATTAGTAGCATGTTTTTTTGGAGTTTTTAATGTCTTATGTGTGCATTCTAAGCTGGAAGTTGCCAAACAATTTCACTGTACTTACATAATGACAACAAAGATGCCTGTAGCTCATAATGATTGTTCTGCGTTAACAGCTGTTGGAGGAAGGCAG
This sequence comes from Girardinus metallicus, assembly GCA_903067095.1. Lineage (NCBI taxonomy): Eukaryota > Metazoa > Chordata > Actinopteri > Cyprinodontiformes > Poeciliidae > Girardinus > Girardinus metallicus. Next base: position 1,570 of record CAEGAE010051201.1, read on the forward strand.
ACAGTACTGGCAGCAGAGGAGGTGGCATTCTGGGATGATGGCAACTATGAGGGGGTGTCAGGATGGACTTGGTGAGGTGGAGACCACAAGTTCCCCAAGCCAGGAGCTCAGTGACCTCAGGTCTACAGTACAGGAGAGACATTGGGCCTGTCCTGAACGCAGCACAATGTTGGATCATGTTTGGACAAAAAAACACAGCCAGATGGTCCAGAAGTGGACAAGCATTTATGTCTTATTTTGTGTGGAAACAGTGAAAAAGTAAATGAAATAAAGGGAAAAAAAAAGTTCTATGTCTCGTCTCATTTATGTTACTCATATATGAGCATGTTGCATATAAGCAATATCATATGAATATATTTTAATACAACATGTATTTTTATATAGATTTTTTTAATACAGTGTAGAAGTCAGCAGAAAAAGTAATTTGAGTTTTGTTTTATTCTCAATGTCTTCCAACCAAAACCAAAAATAGAATGACGGACAACCGTTGGTGTCTTCTCACCTCACCTTCTCCCCTTCACAATAAGGGGAGAAATATTGTATCCGCCACACAGGCCCCCCCTGAACACACAGAATGTCACAAACAGAAAAATACATAAAATGTGAAACAACATCACAAGTATATAAAAGACACACACAAAGATAAAACTAAACAGCAGCAACAAACAAGACAATTGAAATACCCAACGGTAACGACTAGGGAGTTTAATAAGTTGGCCACCACGACTTCTTTTCACAGGAAAGGTTAGAAATTGAAAGAGACTCCCCAGATCGACTGCTACTGAACTGTCCACCTGAGAGAGACAAACCAGTTGTAAGGGAAGGACCTGGAAGAGTGGATAAAGAAACTGGGAATGACCTTGGCGAGGTGGCTGAGCCAACTCGACTGGGTTACCTGGTTACACATGAGCTGGCTTCAAACAGTCCACTGAAATACTCTCCTGATTACCCCCCAACTCCACCAAAAAATACTCAGCTCCCCTCTCCAAAACACGGAATGGACCATCATAAGGAGGCTGAAGTGGTGAGCGGTGTGAGTCATGGCGAATAAATACATACTCGACTGACATTAGGACCTTTGGCACATACTCCTGTGGGAGGCAGTGATGTGCTGCCAACGGGGCAAAAGATCTAGATTCCCCATCAAGAACTGTTCTACTCCCCTGGGAATCAACCAAACCTGCTGGACCCAGAAGAAATTCCCCTGGTATCCTCAAAGGATGGCCCATGACCAACTCAGCTGAAGAAAACCGCAGGTCCTCTTTTGGAGCTGAATGCAGGCCCAAAAAAGCCCAAGGCAGGCGATCTATCCAGCTATTATCCACCAATGAGACCCGCAATGCAGCCTTCATTATGTGGTGGAACCTCTCACAAAAACCATTGGCCTGCGGATGATAGGCAGCAGTACGGTGGAGTTTAACCTCAATGCTCTCTGCCACTGCAGTCCACAACTCTGAAGTGAACTGGGGACCTCTGTCAGAGGTAAAATCCAATGGCACACCAAACCAGGACACCCAGGAGAAGATAAATGCCCGAGCCACATCAACCGAAGTGGTTGATGACAGCAAAACTGCCTCCGGTCACCGAGTAGTTCTGTCCACCATCGTCAGGAGATGGGTAAAACCTCTGGAAGGTGGAAGCGGCCCCACTAAGTCCACATGCACATGTTCAAACTTCCGTTGCAGAACAGGAAAGTGCTCCAGTGGAGCCTTAGTGTGCCGTTGCACATTGGCACGCTGGCCAGTCAAACAGGAAGCCGCCCATGTTCGTACATCTTTATGGAGTCCCAGCCACACAAACTTTGCCCCTACCAGTTTAACATAAGCTTTAACGCCCGGGTGTGAAAGGGAATGAACTGCATCAAGAACCCGTCGACACTAACTAGTAGGGGCCAAAGACCGAGGTTTGCCAGTCAAGACATCGCAAAGAAGGGCTGTGCCACACTCATGAAAGGAGACCTCCTTTAAATTCAAACTGGATTCAGTCGCTTTACAGGCCAGAATATCCTGGTTGGTCAAATGCCGTTGTTGCCGAGCCAGCTGTGGTTTCAGACCCAGTTTCTTGCCACGGTTGAGAAACTTTTGCCATAGCAAAAGTCAGACGCTAGTGGTCAGCAAAAGCAGCAAAGTCCCTGCCCTCCAACATGAAGTGGAAATGGCGTGTTGCCAGAAAAAGGTCAAGCAGTTCCCTATCAAAGGTTTTATATTTTTTTCGGCATCCCGAAGTTTCCTGCTAAAAAAAGCGAGGGGTTGCGAGGCACCATCCACCCATTGCTCACAAACTGCCCCAACTGTGGTGATAACTGCGGTTTTGGGCACATATAATGGATGCACTGGAACCTGATAGTAGCCTCCCACCAAGTCCACCTTAGAAAAAACAGTTGCTCCAGCGAGGAGGGCAGAAAAGTCCTGAATGTGAGGAATTGGGTACCTTTACTGGTCATTACTGATTGCTTTGTTAAGGCGCTGAAAATCCCCACAGGGTCGTCAACCCCCGTCTGTTTTGGGAACATGGACTTTTGGAGCGCCGTACAATGACAACATGCTCCATGTTTGCAAACTCCTCTTTTGCTATCCTAACTTAGCGTTGTCTAGGTGGCGCGCTCGCGCAAAAACCGGTGGACCGACCATAGGTATACAATGTTCAACCCCAAAAACATTCAAACACAGAAGTGGCAGTTGGAGTAACGACCGCCTGGCAAGAAACTGGGTCTGAAACCACAGCTGGCGGAGAAGCAGCAGCGGCAGCATCTGGTGAGTTCTTGTTGAAAAACATGTTCAGATGTTCGGGGTCACCAATGTGGAAGTCATTAGAAAAAGACGAAAAAGTAATTTGAGTCTTGTTTTTTTCTCAATGTCTTCCTAGCAAAACCAAAAATAGAAAGAAGGACAACCATTGGTGTCTTCTCGCCTCACCTTCTCCCCTTCACAATAAGAGCATACATTCGGATGTGAAATATATACATTGTATCTGCCACAACAGCACTGAAAATATTAATGATTGGGGCGGGGTTTATTAAGACATGTACGCTGTCCAATGGGGACACATCAACCAACTAATCAGATGTCAGTGATGAATTGTGATGTCATTGTTTTTCATCCATTGAGTGAAAATTCACGATGGTCTGCTGAAGCGCTTTTGCATATGCTTGGCTATTTGTATTCTAAATAGAGTCGTTAACACCTCCCGCCAACCCGCTCACCTGCATCTCCACCCCCCCGCCTATGGGACTCCGCATTCGACAGTTTTTGACTCCCATGCGCTTCCCCACTAGCTGTCGGTAGCTGTCGCTCACAAGCTGCGTTTGCGTTAGTGTACAGGGTCAAAAATGCCACTTTTTGTGCAGTGATTGTAGAGAGTTTTAGAGTTTGTATCTAGATGTGTGAGTTTGTGAAAGATAAGTTGTGTTAACATTTTATTAATTTTTTCAAACCTTCAACTGTTGAATAAACTAGTTTTTAGGTTAGCACTTAAAAAAAACAAGAAGAAAAAGACAGGAGTGGAACTATTTCCCAGAATGCTTAGCGGCATGTTTTTGTATCCTGTGTGTGTGTTACGTTGATCTGACTCTTCTGTGTTAAGCCAAATGTTTATTTTAATGCAGCTGACAGTTTGTAAAGCTTGAGGATAACGTCCTGATCACACTAAATGTTTTATTAAACATCAAGATGTTTAATAAATTTCATCAACAGATCAGAAATTTTGTTTATGCAATTTGGAACAAGAATTTGAATTATTCTAAAGTAAAATATGTAGTTATTTTAACTTGATATTATGAGTAAAAATAATAGTGAATGTGTTTCTTGCATATTGTGAAATAATTATTTAGTTTAAATTGAAGCATTAAATTAAAACTAACATTTCAAGACTAATGAACTAAACAAAAAATGTTTGGACAACTTGTCTTTTATTAAATCAATTTCATGAACTTTAATTTCTGAGTCAAAACAAATAAAAATTTTTCTTGGCTTAAATTGCATTTTCAAAGCAGCAGGTGGACTTTCATTTACAAGTTAAAACACCTTCTAATGTTTTACAGTGCAAATGTTGATTGAGTTGTAATTCACACTGGAGGGATTCAGTGTCAACAGGATAATAAGAGGAAATCATTGGTCTGTGTATAACATTTTCTCCACTGTGAATGTGGCTGAAGTTTCACAGGCGCTGGTGAAAACATGTTGTCTTTATTGAATTTGGAGCTAAATTGTACTGAGAACCGACAAGCTTTAATTAAACTTTATTAAACAGTTTGGTGCCCCAGGACAACCTAATGAAGTTTAAAGAAGCACTAAATGCATTTATGTAATATGAATAATGAGATAAAGCAAAAGACAAAAAAAAGAGAAGAACAACGCTACTCGATCATGGATGATGGCATATTCAGTATTTTAATTCATGTTGACAAATTTTTCTCTAATTGCAGCAGGTGAATGATGTGATCTGGAGAAGAAAGACCCTTAAATTGGAGTTAGTAAAGTCAGATCGATGGTCGGCCTTGTTGGCTGTGTACCAACTGATTCCTGAGATAAATGATTCTGCCTGAGTCAGAACAATAAACTCTAACAAAGTTCCTCTTTTTAACAGGAAAGTCTTTTTCTGTTTTACCTGTGGACGCACCAGCTGGGATGAGATCCACTGGAGCAATTTCTTTAAAGGTTAAATTATACAGAATGCAACTAGAATCGAGCTGTTCTGGGTTATATTTAATATCCCTATAGAGCGATCCCAGGGGAACCTCCCGTGATCCACCTGATGTTCCCACACCGGTTATAGAAACATGTTCATATTGCTCATCTTCTACCGCAGGACTGAGACTTATCACAACAGCGTCAGCAAGACACTGAAATAAAACACGCTTATCATTCATCACACTCGTCTCGTTTTACATCCCTCATCTTCCAAGGAGCTATTTTTTATTTTTTACAATAATTTATTCTACAACAGCAACGTCTATTAAACAAGTTAAGTTTGCACTTTAAATGCAAATTCTCATAATGGAAAATGTGGTAAAAAAACAAAAAAAACAACAACAACTGCAGAACAAATACACAGAGAAAAGTAAAGTAATGATGCAAATCCTGGATCTGGTGCTGAGACTGAATATTTACATCTCATAAAAGGTAAAACTTCTGCTCTGACCTTTAGTGAATGTTTATGGGAAAATTAAAATGCCAAGTAATTGTTACTGACTAATGCAACAACAAAGTCTCTAGAATGTGAAAGTTGGGGATGCTCCGTATATCTGTGGATGCTTCTCATTTATTTATAAGTTTAATTATTAAAACTGGGCAAATATTAATGGCCAATGTTCATTTCCATTTTGTCGATATATATGTGTATGTTTCAGGATGGGGAGGGGAGGAGCCTGGTCATGTGGTTTTATTCACTCATATCACAGCAGCTGTGTTTCCATTAACCACAGAATTGCGCAGTGGAAATTAAGAAAATAAATTTACTGAACAGAAACAGGGAAGTTTCGTCCGAATCAAAATAGATTTATCAAAACTGGACTGGAAACACTTTTTTTTTCATCCAAATAGCCCCACACATATGACCTCAAAGACTTTTAAACACACAAGATCTAAAATTCACAGATCTACATCGAAACGACGTTACAAGGAGCTGCTGTATGATTTACAGGAGCGTTTTATGGAAGTAGAGAGGAAGTTGAATCTGAGAGTTTAGTTCAGAAACAGGAGCAGATGGCCAAAGCTTTCACATTTAGTCTGACGATTTGGAATCGTCTTAATGTCTCAGTGACCAGAAGGAGAAATTCGGAGATGCAGAAAAGCCTGGAGGATGCATCCAAACATAAAACAATAAAGCAATAACTATAAAAATACATGTCATGTTTGTTGGCAATAGAGGGGTAGTTGAGAGCAAACAGGCGATTGAGGCTTACTGGAGAATATTTAACTACAGCACATAACTAAAAAGAGAGCAGGCCTGCTTTCATGTAAACTGAAATTCGTATTTCTGTTTCTGTCTCTGACAGATGGTGGAGAGAAGCAGGAAGGAGGGAACGGTCTTAAACAACATGCTTTATGGTCCGTTCTCAACACCGGATCAGGGAGGCCAGCATCCAGAGGCAGAACCATAGTGTATTATTCGATACACTAAAAAAGCAAACGGTTCGTCTAACAATTTTAATTGTTTGGGTAAATTCAACATGTTTCAGCTAAAAACTGGTTTCAAGATGTGTTTCTTAAATAAATGGGTAAAATTCCAACCAATTTTGAATTTAATTTTACTAAATGTAATAACTGAATTAGTCAAAAAACAACTGTTACGTTCCACTTATTCTGCTTATGTGAACAATATTTGACCATTTATGATTTATTATCCAAATTGCTACACAGCACATGTCCATAGTCAACTGTTCATGATGATAGTATAAGTGTATTAATTCATAATTCTTACTGAACTAGTGGTGAACATCTGCCAATTTGTAAAGGTGACATGAAACGCTTTACCTTTAAACGGCAGATAAGATGGTGACATTCAGCTCGCTAGCAAGTTTCATTTTGTTAAACTAATTAAAGCTGTTGCTAAGCTAGATAAAACTCTTCCTAAGCTAGCAAAATCTGTTGCGAAAGCTGTTTTTAAGCCAACTGAAGCTATTGCTAAGTTAGCTAATGCTGTTCTTAAGCTAGCAAAAGTTGGACACAAACGGAAATTCTTGCTCTAATACAGAAACTCTTTAAACCACCAGCATTTGAACAATAGTGAGCTTTCATTATTTTATGTAATAATAAGACACGTTGTTTCTCAGCCGTTCTCTGCTCACAGGTTGACCATCTAGAGTTAAAGTTGACTGAAACAATCGAGTTCTAAACAAATACAGCTAATGTTGGGAGAGTTAACCATGATTGCAGATTACATTGGTATTTAAATTACTTTAATGTCTCATGTTAAATGTGCTTCAGAATTCCTTTATATTGTGTATAGACATGTAATGACTGGTTGCCAGGCATCCTGATGAATAACACAAACTAAAATTTCTAACCAGAGTGAGAGTCGAAGACAAAAGCAGCCATGAAAATGTATTTTTCTCTTTACATATTTCTTTCATTTTGCTTACTTTGCCCCACTAAACGTAGTAAAAAGTTGCGTTGCCATTGTTAAAACAACATGTGGAGGACCTTTTTCCTGCTTTCCTTTGCCTATTTTTTTTTTTTTTGTAATCTTAGGAACACTAGAAGGATTTTGAGCGTGGATGGTTTTGTTCAAGGTCATGTCCCAAAATCTCAGGTGGATTCAAATCCAGACTTGGACTAGGTCAATCAGAAATAGTTCTGTCAGTTATGGCGAGTCATTCTGAACTAATAACGCAGCCTCACACTATCCCATTAACACTCCATGTTAGCAATGTTTCCCCTAAATCAATATTTCCATCTCTAACTTAGGGCATTTTAAGAGTGTGTGCAACGTCACCATCCAGTTGCTATTTTATTTTGAGGAATGTCAAAGATTATGATAATCACACAACCGAATACAGACAAACATGCAAATATTCATTTCTGTGCTTAAGATACATATATCTGCATTTCTCACATTTCTCACATTTATCGCTGCGTGTAAATGATCTGACAAGCCTTTATTAAAAGCTTTTACCTAAGAAAACCTGAACAGAGAGATAAACTTGTAGAGAAAAGCAGAATAAATTCACCTACTGCTGTTTCATATTCCAGGGCAGAAATCTCGACATCTGCACAGATATTACTATGAGAATCATTTCATCTCCCCCACCAGAGGCTTTGATGTCACCAAAGACTTGCAACATATAATCAGTTGTTCAGATGCAGCCCTGCTGAACAACAGATGGGTGGCAGATAAAAGGAAACACCAAGTTTAACAGTAAGAGGTTTGTCACCCAGATGCTGTCAGAACAGACCAAATGTCCCTTACAGCTCATGTCACAGGCCTTAAAAAGTCTGTGGACTTCATCCTGGAAAATCCTGGATAATGTGTTGGAAACAACAAAGAGTGTTACATAGTTTGGGATTTCTACCCCTGCTTAAGCAGGTTAATATGAAACGATACTGGATGAACCATTCAGTCTATTAGGCTCTATGGACGGTGCTGTCCTCTGATCAGGAACATGTTATCTGCTGACACTTTGGGAGAATGTATCAGTTCTTATTTTTGTATTATTAAGGAAGAGTTTTACTAAATAAGACCATCCATTCATAAATCGACATCAATCTCTCAAAAAAAAAGAACATTTGTTTTGATTAGGGTCAGATGAAATGCAGATTTAGTACTTACGGCAAACATGTTGTTAACTTTTGAATTGGCAAATCAGATTAAACTCACTTATACTTACTTATTAATGAGTTTAAAACAGTTTATTATGGCGATGCACCGATTTAAAAATCCAATATAAACAAGTGAAATGACATCAGACTCATACGGTGCTTTCAGCAGGACGGTCAAAGTCACTTTATATGAAATCAGTCATTGTCAGGTATACACACATTCACCTGTATGTGTGTATCAGTCATAATGCCATGGAAGCATGTATTCAATGCCATGAAATCCAACCACATTGCTGACATTACTCCTCTGCTTCAGTTAAACACCCACAATGCCGCGCTGCATCATGATCATTGTCACATGACCAAATAAATACCCAATGCTGGGCACACCTCTGCTAATGTGCTAGGTGTGTAGTAAATTTTTCAAGTGCTTTAGCTCTTCTGCTAACTTTAAAAACACTTAGCTTCCCATAAATCAATTTTGCGCATAATTTCTAAAGTGCCAATTTAGCATATTTAGTTTTCCCTAAATCAAATTTCCTGGATAATGTTTATGTTTTCTAAGTTAGCATCAGCAGATGATATTGGTCTAGTTTCACTTATCAAACTGATGTGATATTTTGCCCATATTAATGCAGAAATATTGTGCATCACAGTCTAATATGACAATAGAGAGAAAACACCCAGTGATCTACTTGAGCAGACTCTGAGGAGGTGAGCTTCAAAGCTCCTTTAAATGAATCTATTTAACTTCTCTGATGAGATTGATTAAAGGGTGAAGGGCAGCAGGGATTCAAACAGCCAAGACTAATTTGAAAGCAGATTTGGAAAAATAAACCTTGGGAGCTAAAACTGTGCATTGACTGAATCCTGACATGCTGAATGTAAATGTAAACTACAAATCAAATCTTCACTGAGGAAGAATGAAGAAATAAATGCACCAAACTTTTTATGTAGTGTGATGCTGTGAGTTCTGGTGGAGCCAGCAGAACGCTGTCCCAAAAAACAAAAACAAACCATCATCCTAACACCACTTCATGTCGTCGTCTTAGCATTAGTAACATCCCACCGTTACTTTACACATCTCCCATTTTACATTGATAATTCAAAAACATTACATTAATGCTAAAATTACATATGGGTGAAATTGTTAATAAAGTTGTGTTTACTGTATATGTTTGGATAACATAGATATCATGAGACTTATGCGATGTGAAAAAAGTTTTCCTATTGCAGTTTTGGGAAATAGATCTAATTGGATACGGCCAAAACAACTCATTCAGGATGTTACAGTGCAGCTAAAGGTTAGAACCCTTTGTGTATACAGGAAAACTCTCTGGAGATTCATGGTTTCATTTAAAAAAGTATATAGTTTGGATAACTTATGAGTTATCCAAACTATATTTCACAAACAATCTGATTGTGTATTCACATAAATATTTTAAGTGTTTACTGTTGAAACTGAGTAAAATAGCAAAATAACTTTTTACTGCTCATAATTTAAACATGATCAAAACAGTTGTTTGTATGAACATTTGACTCTTTGTCAGGTTATTTGTGTTTATTGGCTGTCAGACTGTCTTTACAATACAGCTATAATGCCTTTGTTATGGCTACTCTTGCATCCTAATAAGGTCCAAAAATCAAAAAATGTCAGAGTAGTTTTTAGGAGGAGGTTTTGCAACTCACTCAAATAAAGAGCACTCGCAGAGAGTTTTCTGGATTCAAAGGGTGTGTATTTTTTAACTTATAAAAATAACAGAAATATTCTCCGAGTTGAAAAATTAAATATAAACGTTAGTTTGTGGTATAAAAACTGTTTCACTCCTCACTCCTTCACCAAACAACCAGATCAATGACAGCAGCTGCTTCTGCTTATTTATCACAGCAGGAGGCTGACTGACAAGGAGGAGGGGCTAAGCAAAACAAATAAATAAATAAACAACAATAGATCTACCATTCACATAACCTTAGATCTGTGACATTAATAATTTAGCAAAAAAATAAATTAATCTAATTCTTAATAGGCTCCAACAATCTTATTTTGTTGTGGGGTTAATGTTGCTGCTATGTGACTGTAAGTCCAGCGAAGCATCTTTTACTTTCTAAATCCATTTTCTGATAGTAGAAAATTTGTCATGTGGAACACACTCAGTGTCTTTGCTGCTGCTGCATGTTATTCTGTTCAGCAGTAGGAAAATCTAATCTACATCTGTCCTGTACAAATGGACTGAGGACGTTTTTGCCACGTCTGTCCACACATGGAGTGTCTGAAAGTCCATTTTTACCATGCCAATAAAATGGCTAAACCTTTTCTAATCCTCCAGGGAGACAGAAAACTTCCATATGGATTCTGACTTTCTTTTCAATACAGCTTAGACACATATTTGACCTTCTCTAAAAGACTCCACTGTAGAAAACCAATAGAATCCGTAATTAAAAGCTGAATACAGATTGGAACCATCGATATTCATTCAAGCTTCGTACAGAACAATAAAAAAAGATGGAATGTCTTATCCACTTGATTTAGTATTTAACACTTGTGGCTGCTGTCCATTAACATTTGGGGTTCGGAGGTCAGTGGGCGGTGGAGGCCAGTGGCCCCCAGCTTGCTCCCCATCACACACCGTGCTAAATGTTTTAGTGTTTTACTGCTTCTCTGAAATAAACGGGCGACTAACAGGCTTCTTTAGCACTTGTTGACTTACTGAGGTGGTAATCCAATCATTTAAGTCAGTTCTGCTGGAGTGGAGTAGAGATCACACTGGCGGACCACCAGCCTAAGGCACCAAAGTGAAAGGAGTCAACAGATGCTCATTCTTTACTACTGTCATAGTACAAGAGTCGCTGGGTAAAGATGTGATCGTTTTAACCCTTTTAACCATCTTTAGAGACGTCGTCACTTGGACCCTGCAAACCCTGTTTGCCGTCCGGCCAGGTTGCACTGTTAATGTCCTAATTATTACATTACATTTTAAAATGTTTTTTTTTTAATCCTGCATCAATAATGTTAGAACATGTACTATTAGTTATTATCACATTCAAAATGGGTAAAATTATTACATTGCTCTCCAACATCTCAACTGGGGATTTCTTTTAGTTTTGATCCCAAAGAAAGAAGACTCAACGGCGCTCGGCAGTTTCTTCTTACTATGCCTATGTAATAAAAATGTTTTTATTCACTCAACCTTTCATTGATGATAATGTTAATGCTGTTCAGTGTTCACAAAGCCCTCTGAAAGTGAATTGTAAAACAAGTAGCCATGATTAAGCTTCTTGTTGACTTTTGTAGATTTAGGCACCATTTCTTAGGCTTGAAAGTTTGTGATGAAACTATGACTTTTGAAAGAAGCATTTAATTTGTGTGGTGTTGTATGTTAAAAACAGAGAAAGTGACCAGAGGCCATAATGCAGAGTGACATTCAGAGAGGCCCTAAGAAATCCCTGCATGATACAGAAATCTAAAGACAGTTTTTGACTGCAGGATTTGGCTGATTCTCACACACATGCGCAAACACACTCATATCCTGCTGCAGATTATTATTTATCAGTCTGCCTGTCAGAAGTGTCACTCTGGCTCTATGTTGACGGTCTGACTGTCTTTGTGAGGCAGCGTTAAGCCATGTGGTTGCAGCCTGATGGCTTTGGTGTTTCCAAACATCTGAGTGTCTTTAAAATATCCAACAGATCAGTTGGGAAGGACAAGACAACAAAATAAAAATAAAACGTAAAACAGGAAATAAAATGCATACTGACCTAGAAATAGCTTTAATGGGAGGTTATTGTAAATTAACTGTAATCAGGGACATTGTGTTGGAAAGCTGAGTTTACACAAGTCATATTAGAGAATTATTAATTAATGCATTCATACATTTGACATACTTTTACTGAGTATTTGGTAGTAGTGTGTTTGAGCTGTATTACTTTAGTCCAACCTTCTTGGTTTCCTTCCACAAGCTTCTCATAATAGCTTGCTGGAGTTCTGGTCCGTTCATCCTGACAGAACCGGTGGAACTGAGTCAGGTCTGCAGACCGCCTCGCTCAAACACATTTCAGATCTACTCACAACTTCTCCATAGGACTGAGGGAGGGCTTTGTGATGGCTACACCAAACACTGAGTGTGTTTTCTATGAGTCACTCTGTAACCACTGTGGCTGAATGCTGAAGGTTATAGTTCATTAAAAAAAACAATCTGGCTCAAATTTTACTTCCTGGCTCATAATGCTTCATTATTACTTCATAATGTTCTTTCTCATGATGCCATGCATTTTATGAAGATGCACCACTTCCTCCTGCAGCAAAACATGATGCTGCCACTTCCATACTTCACTGTGGATTGACTGTGGACAGTGACTCTGTCTGACCAGCTGCAGCTGCATCATCACAAGGTCTTTGTCTTTTATTTCTGAGGCCCGTCAGCACATTTTGGACCAGAACCCAACACAGAACCTGTCTCCTTCATAAGTGGTATGATGGATGGACAGTTCCAGTTGCATATAATTGTTTGAACAATGAGCTGCCCAGTGGTGCAGTTGGTAATGCTGCTGCCTTCCAGCAAGAAGGTCCTGGGTTTGCATGCTGTCCCTGTGCATGCCTGGGTTCTTTTCTCCCACAGTCCAAAAACATGACTGTCAGGTTATTCGGTCTCTCTAAATTCTCCTTAGATGTGTGAGCGTGTGTGTGTGTGCATGGTTATTTGTCTCTTTGTTGTCTTGTGATGGACTGGTGACCCGTCCAGGGTGACCCCGCCTCTCGCCCATTGACAGCTGGAGATAGGCAGCAGCACCCCTCACAACCCAATCAGGGATAAGAGTGTTAGAAAATGGATGGATGTTTGAACATGCATATTCTCTTTGCTGTTAGTGTGACATTTAGCAAATAGAAATTATTTTGGTGATTTTAATTGTCTTGAAACAGGAAAAACTTGGTCTGATTTGACTTCAGAAAGAGAGAAAGTTGCTCTGTGTATGTAAACTTCTGGTTTCAACCTTATATTAATGAGTCAGAACATGACAGTAATTCAGGTGTCAGAAGCCGAACGTTCTCAGACATGACATGTTGTCAGACCGCCATCAAACTCTGCTGTTCTACATCCTGAGGTGTTTAGAGCTGTTTCCATCGCAGCCAAACAAAGGATGGATCAACACCGTAAACATACAGCACAGCAACTTTTAGAAAAGTCGCTGCTGACTGAAATTAAAAGTGACTGCTTACATACAGCAGATGGCGAATCACATTTTACAAGGCATTTTGTAAAAATCAAAGCGCCTCAGTGTCGTTTCTCAGCAGCAGCCTGTTTGGCCTGTCAAAATAGCCTCAGAGTGAAGATGTAATTCATGTAAACAAAAGCCTTTGATGGGCGTCTGAGTATCAATTATGCATCCACAAAAAGGGATAAACAGTGTCAACATTTCTGCACAACCTTATCAGCATATGCACAGTGTGTTCTGTCTCACTGACTGCATGGCAGTTGTACTCCGGACTAAAGCTTCATCAGTGTTTACATCTCTGAAAATGAAGAAAAATATCTGCAGCTGAAATGTCACATCTCATATATGCACAAAATGGCAGACTTATTTTAAACAAACTCCAGGAGTCATTGGTCAGGAGGCAGATTACGCCCTCGACCAACTAACCAGTCTATCACAGGTCCGATTTTAACATTTGGAAAAGCTCCACCTGTTGGGAGGTCCATGTTGTTGATAAAAAAAAAATAAAATTACACAAAACACTTGTGTTACGTCCAGTTACAAATAATACACGTGTTTGTCTTCTACAAATGTAATAAGTAGGGATGAAACTTAAACATGCTCATTGTTATCAAAGATTTGAACACATTTAAAATGTTAATACAAATAATCATATTTTGTTTACATAAAAAAAATCCCTGCTGGAACTTTTGAATATGCATGTTTCCGTTACTCCAGTAAATCTGATGCACAAGCTACATCCACTAACAACAATGACGGACCACAAATCTGTTTCTCTTGGACCACTGGGTTCATTTCTGCCTCAAAAACCAGTCTGTGTACAGGTTGTGCTAAAAGTGGCCAGTGAAACTATTCAAGTCTAAAATAGCATCTGAATGCTAATCGTGACGACTCCAACGCTAACGTCAGTGTCCATGGTCTGTAGTTCTAAGCTCCATGAATGATCAGGAGTTCCTGAAACTCTGAATAACACTTTGCTCTAATCTGGTGGCTGAAGAACATAAACTACAGATTGAAAACAATAAATATCTTTGTTGTTAAGTTCACATGTATATTTATTTAATAACTTAAACAGCTCGATTTACAAGCACAAACTTTTTTGGCCCAAGTTTGTGCCAATATTATCATACGTCTTCAGAAGTATTTTTAAAACGTCGTGACCGCTTCACTACATAGGACACATATGTGGTGTTAACACTGAGCTGTTTGCTGAAGAACTGTCAGATATGACAGAGAAACCCACTGCTTTGGACAGTTTCCCCACTTTGCTTTGCAACACAATTATGAGGCACTCTGTGCTTTTTAGGCAAAAATGGATTCGCGTACATAAATAACCACAGAGCGCTCACACATGCAGCCTGCATCTCAGTTTATCCTGTGAGTTTTAATTAATTGAAAGCATGAAAATTGGATTCAATCAGAAGGAAAGAAGAGATTATACATTCCTGCTGCTCTCTCCGCTGTTGTGTTTCTCCTCCAGCCCCCCCCCCATTCCCTTCCCACTGTGACAAAACACAGAGATCCTTGTTATTAGAGTTCATTACAATTAGTTATGTGCACTGCAGCTTGTTGTAACTCGCCGCATGGAAATGAAAGTGGTGATGAGGAAGAGAGCGGCGCTTTCTGGCCTCCAGGTAACGACAGCGTGACGTGTAATTTCATCCAGGCAGACGCTCAGGTTTTAACCGTCACAGAGAGCTGGCTGCTGTCGCACCGGAGGGAATTAAGTCATTTGAATTTCAGCTTGTGATCAGTCCAGGTGTGTGTTCTGGAGTCGGTTACTGACTGAATCATTCTCCTCCTCTGAGAAACGCCATAAAACGCAGAAACAACAGAACCGACTGGATAGCTCGTCCACCGGTGTGATTCCTTTATTCCTAGTGTGAATAAAGTTCACAGATGGTTCAAACCCTGGCTGGGAAAACCTGAAGAGGGAGTCATTTTGCAGTGACTGTTAAAAGTATTCGTCCCTCTTGGATGTTTTAATCTTTTCATTCATTTAATAAATGAATCATGATAAGTCAAATGTGTCTTTTCAACAAAAAAAAAAGGGACAAAAAATCCTTTAATATGAAACTGAAAACTGAATTCTACAAAATAATGACAATTGAATAAAAATATGTAACATAAATATTCACCCCCTTTAAAGTGACTAAGCTAATTTAACAGAGGTTCAGTCAGTTGGGGCTACTAGTCTCACAATGAGTGGAATGAGTGCAGTGAATGTCTCCAGTCATTGTACACAGACAGGTGGCTCTGGAAGGTCCACTCAACTGGTTCATCAGTATCCATGGCTACCACTACAGCATGAAAACTGAAAAAAACTCTCCAACCAATCAGGGAAAAGGTTATTTATTGAAAAGTATCAGTCAGCAGATGGATACAAAGACCCTGAACATTCACAGAGTTCAGTTCAATTATCAGGAAATGGAAGGTATCTGATCTGTGTGCAGATCTGTCCTCACAACCTGAGAAACCTTGAAGAATGAAACTAGGAAGAGGACACCAGGTTACCATGGCAACGCTGAAGGACTCTTTAAGAAACCTGAAGCATTTGATTTACAAAGCATAAAGCAAAATCACAAGCAGATTTTCATTTTTGTCGTCTTACTCTGGATATCAGTGCAGGAACGGGTTTCCTGCAGTTCGCTTCGTGACGCTCGGTTCGGCAAAGCTCACGTTTTCTCACTGGAGTTAGGGTTTCATTTGCACATGAATGCAAACAGGCAAAAGAAAACGAGCCCAGATGCGGTGACCTCCCACAAAGACTCACTGGGGGATCCGTGATGAAAATGTATGAAGAGTCAGAGCAACAGGGAAACATGCAACATGTCAAACACAGTCATCTCCGACCAGACGTCCAAGTCTGAAGCTGGTGTTTTCAGCTGTAAGTGATCAGCTTCTTGTTAATTTAAAGAAATTTAAAGAAAGTGAATTACTTAACAAACCCTGAATCTTAAAAGGATTTTCTTGACAAACCAATAAATGATACATGAGCTGTTTATGCCTCTTCAGTATGTTTCTATGTTTTACTTTCATATTTTTCTTTTTTCATTCTAACTCCTTGACCTGATTTTGCTACTCCAGCCTTCATAACTGACGACATATTAGTGAAGATTTTTCATTTCTTACATGCACTGTGCTCCAGAAAAGATAAGATAATTTTATTAGTCTCCCATAGGAGAAATTTATCTTGGAAGCAGGGGCAAAACTGCAACACAATTATTGATGTCAACAATTCATCAATAACAGAAGACAGAACACTCCTGGAAACGTGGGAACAGAGCAGCGCAGTATCTGTTCCTCTGCCGAGTTTGGATGTTTTCACACCTGACAGTCCAGTGGCCTCGGTTTGATTACACACTAAAATTACCACATTTGCTCCATTTTCAGCTGGATGGTTCTCTTTCACACTGCACTGTGTCAAACAATTCAAACCCTTTGAAAAACCTGTTAGCCCCCATCCCTGTAGGGGCGCTTCACCAAGAACCACAGAATAACCACAGAAGAAGACACTGATACCTTCCTTGTTAACGAAATGTGTACAAAACTGGAGCAGCGCCAGATTTTAGCGTTTGTAGGATTTCTGCTTTGTCTTTAGCAAAATACCACAAGCCATTCCTCCTGCTAGCGCCAGATACACATGTTTGTTTGATTCTATTTACCCAGAATGCCTTGTGATGTGCTCTGTTTCCTGCTTTTGGTCTGCTTGGCGCTTGTACCTGCGTTCGAACCGCACCAGATTTCACGTCAACCGGACAGAGACCGAGGTTTTCAAGCGGACCAGAGTTCATTGTTTTGGTCCCCATCAGAGTTCGATCACATATTCACACCTCCACAAACAAACCGGACTTTCTACACAAACATACCAGAGTTAGATTAAAACCAAGACCAAGTCCTGAGGATTAAGGGTTCTTATGACAAACACATTTGATTTATTTTGAAAAAGCAACATATTGTTTTCTCTCCATTTTAATATTTTTTGGCACTGCTTTTGTGGCTATCTGAATATGTCAAATCTTAAAAAAACATTAAAAGTTTCTGTTAAAAAGTGACAAAATGTGAAAAGCTTGAAGGCCTCTGGCTGCTTTTCCAAAGCGCTCTACACTCAGGCCCGGTCTGACCCGTCCACACTTACTTCTCAGATAAGTTCTTCTACAATAGAGAAAGGAAGAGAGAGCCTGCTGATAGCCGCTGGCTGGAATTAGAGGCATGGGCTCAAACTTTTTGTAGACTTAAGGGACGGTACCCTGTGGGTCGTCCTGAATAAGAAGCTTTAATAGCTCTCCAGGTGGCTGGCGAATGAACTCGTCTCTGTTTGCCGTGTGCAGCTCATCCCTTACCAAAAGAAACAGGAGAAATCTGATTCAGCTG
Source organism: Girardinus metallicus (assembly GCA_903067095.1). Classification (NCBI taxonomy): domain Eukaryota; kingdom Metazoa; phylum Chordata; class Actinopteri; order Cyprinodontiformes; family Poeciliidae; genus Girardinus; species Girardinus metallicus. Next base: position 19,413 of record CAEGAE010051201.1, read on the forward strand.
AGTCACTGTTCAGAGTTTTACCTGCCTCTGCAGCAGCTTCTTGATCCTGCCTTACATTTCCATTATATTTTGAAAAATCAGTCATCAGTCACTGGGATGAACCACATCTCCAGTAAAGACTTTTTCTGTGTAAATGTTAAAAATACTTTGAAGTGGCAGAAGACAGCCAATTAGAACCGGCTTCCTGAAACTGCTGATGTGCTGAGATTTTCACACACTACCATCTCCAGGTTAACAGAGGAACTATCCACTGAGCAGCAGTTGTGTGAACAGACATCTTGTTAATATCACGTCAGAGGAGAATAGGCACAGTTATTCAGAATCAGCGGCTGAAAAGGAAACAGAAAAATACAGCAATCTTCCAGCAGCCTGACCACATGGTGCCACTGCTGTCCGCTCAACAGGAAACTGAGGCTAAAATCGTTTTGGGTTTTTCATTAAGGTTTAATTTTATTTTGTTGTGACTTTTTGTCTATTTCAGTTTGTTTTCATTTGTTTATACTGTGTTTCTTGCTCATTTTTATTAGTTATTATCAGTTAAATATCACTCAATTTAGTTTTCATAGCAGTTTTAGTTTTTCATACTTTGGTTCATTTTAAGGTGCAGATTTTAAGAAAATGTAACAGTATTGCATCGTGCTAATGTATAGATGAATACTCAGGTAACTTTTTCAAAAAATGTATTCAGTTATCTCATATCTCACATACATGTCAAATTTTGGATTTGAAAATATGAGAATTTTTCGCTGTCCAGTGCCTCACCGTCAGAGCAGGACGGGATGTAATTATGTTATCATCTGGAAAATTTACAGGAAAATACTAATGTGGGAGAAGGCAGAGAAGATGGGAACAATACCGAGGTTTCCTGGATAAAACGGGAGACTTGCTGTTTTCTCCCAACGCTCTCTGCCGCCATTTTGTCTCCAGGAGGATGGAGTGACATCATTTGCCCAGAGCTGACGTAAAGTTTTTGTGTGGTAAATAAAATACACATCAGTTTGAAATGCTAACAAATAGAATCATAAACACAGAAACAAAGGATATGATATCTATAATTTAGTTTATAAATGCAAGATGTAGTTAGTTATATAGATTTTTTCCCATTAATTACCATTTTTATTGGATTCAATCAGAAGGAAAGAGGAGATTATACATTCCTGCTGCTCTCTCTGCCGTTGTGTTTCTCCCCCAGGCCCCCCCATTCCCTTCCCACTGTGACAAAACACAGAGATCCTTGTTATTAGAGCTCATTACAATTAGTTATGTGCACTGCAGCTTGTTGTAACTCGCTCCTCCAGTTAACAAAAATGTTTTCTCCATTTCAGGTTTTGTTGATTCGTATGATAACCTTGCTCACTAAAGCTGACTGATATGCACGGCGCGTTGCCTGTGGAATATCTTTTATTGTCTGAATTTGTCTTTTATTGTTCATGTTACTTTTATTGTGAATGCAAAGTGTGTTAAGAATAATATTTTCTATTATTATTGTTGTTATTGTTACCATGTAATTATTATTTTGTTTTTATCGTTATTATGATGATACCAGGCTGAAAACAACAGTTTTCTGGTCCAGTGTGTTCTGATCCACCTCTCACTCTGCTGCTGGGCTCACGGTGTGGAGGATCTTTTCTTTGCACACTTTACTGTTACTGTCAACTGAACAAGGTTTGGTTTTATGTCAAAGGAAATTTTTCAATGATTAATTATTCATTTGTTTCATACATTAGAACTTATTTCTTCTTGTGTATTCAGTAACGTTTCTGTTGCCATAGTTTCTGGAGGAGGAAATGCTTCTTGCTTCGTCTTATCCTTAAGTGTGCAGTGGTTTGGATGAGCCACGCCTCTCCGCTGCAGACCAGCCCTTTGATTGGGACTCGATCAGGTGTGTTTTCATGGGAGTTTCTGGCGGCGTGCAGGTGGTACACTCCATGGACCGGCGGCCAAACGGCGGCAGCTGCTGCGGGAAGCCAAAGGTCGGAAGGCGTGGAAGCGAGATGATTGCCGCGTTCACTGAATTAAACTTTTTCCCTGATTGTTCCGAGCCAAAGGGTGAGTGTTTCACGAATTACACAGATGTCAGGAGTCAGACCGCATCCTGCCGACTCAGTTACCATGGCGATGAGTTGCTGAGCAATTCCCCAGAGCTGAGAGAGAGGAGGTGTTATTATTTTTGAACATCTAAAAAACTGTGTTTGTACCCCAAGCTACAAAGATTTCTAAATCCATCTGACAGTCAGTCAAATTGAGCTCAGCTTTTTCTCTCTTTTTCTTCCTGCTGACACGTCCATCATCCTGAGCAACTATTGCTGAGCTAATGAGTGGCTAACGACTGGCACCCAGAAAAGATCCGTCACTCACCCAGCTATTACGGAACACGGTAACATGACACACACGCTGGTGTGTAACAGTGGCTAATACACTCATTAACTGTGTTTTCCTCCTTTCTTCTCGTTCTCTTGCTAACATCCACGTGCTCACACTCTGACGCAAACCCCCCCTTGGACCCCTCCGCGGCCCGCCTCTCGGCCCGTTCTTATCACAGCTCCTGTCCGGCTGCGTCACTGACATTCTGGGTTTGTACAGCCTCTCATTAGCCTCGCCCTCTCCTCCCCCGTCGCTGCCCTCTCTCCTTTGTCGCTCTTTCTAGATTCCCTTTGTTCCATGTCCCCTCATTAAGCCGTCTCTTCTGGCCTCTGCAGCGGTGTGCAGCCTGCTGTCCGTGGTCTGTCCGCTGGTCTTTGAGCCTAATGGCTTGTGTAATGCAAAACCAGTCCGAGGCGAGAAAACAGAGGCGCTGTTTGTGCTGCTGGTGTTATCATGACAGGCGGCAAAACCTCACAGACAAAAAAAAAGAGAGAAAAGAGGCTGAAATAGAAAAACTTGTTCTTCTCTTTGAGAATGCATTCTTCTCAAGGTTAACAATAGCAACATTTAACGCTACATTTACAAAGCATTTAGAAGTGATGAGGACAATTTGTCGTCTTTTGGTTTCAGCCAGTTTCATTGGATTAAACAGAGAACTCACTTGAGATCAGAAAGTTTCTGGCTGCACCAGCAGAACGCACAGAGACCTCATCACGTTGAGCATAAAAGTACTTCTTGACTTCAGGATAAAGGTAAAGTAAGGGTCAAGCATCGACACTCAACAACAGGGCCGGCCCAAGCCTCCATGGGGTCCTAAGCAAAATTTGGTTTTGGGGCCCTCAGTTTTGTTAACAATTTGGATTGATGGAATCAACAGTTAGACGATTAGATCATTCACACACCTGCTATAAACTTATTGCATCTCTGATGCTGCTGTTTGCATTATACACTATGTATGTGTAATAGAGGATACACTTATCAGCCAGTCGATTTCTGGGATAATTTTGGGGGATCGTGATTGGCCGATGTGAAGCCCATCTTATCCACTGATCTTATCTTCGTCAGCAAAGGTCTGAAAATCAGTCCTCTATTCTGCTCTGCAGTGAGAGGTTTGACTGACAGACCCGCCCACCAGGTCAGGTCTGCACATTTACAGTTAGCAATATTCACCCCACTGTTGCCAACTCAGTGACTTTCTTGCTACATTTAGTGACATTTCAGACAAAAAGAATTGTTTTCGGCCAAAATCAAAATCGGCAGGTCAGATTCTTTGAAGATCAGTAACCGGCCAGAAAACTGCAAAGTGTGCGGCCCTGCACACATATTAATGACATTCTATGATTAAATTTATTTATTTTCAGAGAAATAAATTTAATCCAATAGCTAAAAATTTCATTTATACCAGGTGAGTTTTTCTCCCCTGAGAATGTGGACCGGTACCAGGTTGATTCTGAGCTTTGAAATGATTTTAACAGAAGTTTCACATACTTTATAAGTTGATGTAAAAATATTGTTTGTTTTAGCCACATAAATGACCAGCAGCAAACAGCATATCACCATCCTAAACATTGAGAAGTTTTAATTCTTGTTATCAAACGTTATCAAACACACTGAAGCTGGAAAACCTCAGAAATATACAGAGCCAAGCAGGAGAATCAATTAATTTCAAGTTAAACCTGAGCTTCACACAAAGAGCCTAGCATAAATGTTTGGCTGTTGAGCTGGACTGTTCCAGGTCGCTCCAAAGCTAATTTTCTATAAGCAGCTTTACTAATCTTTCTTATAAACATTACATTACAAAGACACATTAAAACAAACCTTTATCTTGGCTTTTTTTCTATTCTTCCTCTTTCTTTTCTCCCTCCCTGAAGGATAAGTCCTTTTTTGAGACGTTGTTTTGCATCGTTAACTTCTAACCGGAGCTCTGGACGTTTGGATGCTCTGCTTATTGCACAGCAGCTCATGTTACTGGCGAAGCGTGCGATACCTACCGCGGCCACCAATTTATTTTTTTCTTTTTGTCTATAACATGATTTCTACATACATTATCAAATATATTACTGTAAAAACAAATGACTTCATGTTTAAATTGTGTGTTTTTGTTATTATAATGACATCGAAATTGTTACAAAAAGAAATAAAAAATCAGCTCTACTGAGGGGGGCCCTTGGTGCCCTGGGGCCTTAAGCGGCTGCTTAGTTTGCTTATGCCTTGGGACGGCCCTGCTCAACAGCTGTGTTTCCAGTGACTGACACTTTGAAAATAAATTTACTTGATGGAAACACGAGAATTAAAAAAAAAGCCTCGTTTGTTACTGAAACATTTTGGTGTTAGGATGGTGAGGGGGGAGGGGGGGCTGCTGTGTGAAATTGGTTTAATTTAGAAAACTGCAGTGGAAACTTTATTCACATCACACAAGTCACATGATCAACAATCGGATGTTTCCACTGCCACAAACCATGAAGAAGACGACGACAGGAAGTACTTGGAGGATCAAAGTGCAGCATGTTTTTTAATGTTATATTGCGTGAATAAATTTATTTATGTGATTTTAATTATGTTTCTTATTTAATGTAAACATCTCAATTGTGAAATTGACAGTAACGGAACACTGACAACGTTTGTGCACATCTGCATTGGGAACGTAGTTATAGATTATGAAACCTGCCATTAATCTTTTTTCTTCAACATGTCCTGTCTGACACTCAGCATTGTTGTGTGAATGTTAAGGTGAGGCCTATTGGGGACACATTTTCAGTCTGAAAGCAGGACTTCATGTCTTTTCTTCTCAAAACTTGTAATGTTTGTACTCAGAACTTCTGCTCGCTTTCAAATTTTCTCATAACTTGTCTCTGCTCGGGTCAAATCTCCGCTTGCAAACCTTTCTGCTCGCTTGCGAATTATTTTCTGCTCGGGCTTGGAACTAAAAAGTACCGTAGCCTAGCAACCTCTCAGCTAATAGAATGAAAGTGTTGTACTGGGTGTGTTTGTTTCCTTCTAGTGGGTGAACCTGTGTGGCTACTATTGATTGTAGCAAGTCTACTTCTACACCTGCAGAAAGAGAGGAACTCAGAAACCACAGCGACAAACAACATATGCATATAAAAATAATAACTATAACATCATTGAAAAGTACCTTCTGGTTTTGCAGCATGATGGATTATCACGCTGCATAAGTGTGTGACTTGTGCAGTTTGTGTTTTATCACAGGTTCAGGATTTGTGTGAGTATGGTTGTATTTCCTTCAGGTCCAACATCAGACCTCAAAGCACAGAATGTTGTCGACCTTTCAAATCCACAACCCAACATCCATCAGACTCCTGTAAGTCCAACGCTCCTGTCTAATTCTCCTATGAGCCTCTCTGCCTGATGAGCTGCCCTCTCTGTTTTCACTGACGGTCAGATGTTCCACTAACTGCTCGATAACCACGGCTCCACTAGTGATGCCACCACTTATCCTGTGTGTTGCTCTTCTGGACATGCCACTCTCTTCCAAATAGAGTCGGTTACATACCCATCACTGGTCTGCATGGGAACTAAATTACACTCAAATTGGACCACTCTGAGCTATTAGGTGCTGGCAACGCTGCCTAATGACTCTGTGAGACATGGTGTGTGTCTGCTGACCTGCTCACGCTGTTTTCAATGACTGTTTGATGCTTCAAATTACTTTCCAACTGGACAATTCCTGCTGGCTCTTCAGCTTCACTAAATTTAAAAACTATATTCATACAAAAATATTTCAATAGGCATTTCTTTTACATGTATTAGTGATGATTTATATGCAGCATGTATTTGCAGCTCACAAGAATTACTGAGCCAGTAATTCTGGTGAAGTAAAACCTACTGTCTTACTTTATCTGTCCTGTAAAATAAAGCAGTAGGTCAGCTGCGAATTTCTCTCTTTTACCAGTCAAATATTGTTTTTCCTCACCGCATTGCAGCTCTACTGAAGTGTAATGCATATACATGGCTCTGGATTTAATAACTTTAATGTATTTATGGTGTATAGGCTGCTGCAGTACGCTGAATAAACTACACATGCAGAGAAAACAAGGCTCTGTAATACTTGAAATGACCAGAGGCAGACTGCATCCTCTGTTCATACATAACCACAGACAAACCAGATACTTACATACACTATAGAAAAAGGCACATAACTTTTTTATTTTTTTTTCCCCCACTGTAAAGTTAAATCACACTGGACTCTTTCTGTTTTAGGTCAGGTATAAATACCAGAATTAATTCTGCTGTTAAATTCTAGAAAAATAAGCAAAAATATTTTCACAAAGCCTCTTTGTCATGTATCTGGCAGCTTAGGATCATCGTCCAGGTGAAAAACACACTAAGAGCCACAATTCAGGTTCCTGGCTGATGTCTTAAGATGTGTTCCAATTTTTTCACGTGATATCCATTCTTCATGATGTAACCTATTTTCTGAAGTGAATCAGTTCCTTTTCTAGTGAGACATCCACACAGCATGATGCTGCCATGCCCGTTCCTTAGGCTTGTAATCTTCCCTCTTTTTTCCCTGTAAATGTAACAGCAGTTATGGTCAAACATGTCAGTTTCATTTTTTTGATATTTTTTTTCAAAATCTGTGAAGTTTTTGTGTGTGAATGCATTTGCAAACTATAATCTGGGTTTTTAATGTGGCTTTTAGATTTTTGGCTTCTTCCTCTTAGAGTGGCTGTTCAGGGAGGGATGTCGTTTTAGAGTGGATAGCGATACAGGCCACGGCTAACAGCAACAGGAAAGTTAAAGACTAGAACTCTGATTATTTGGCTGGAGGTCATCTTGGCTCTCTATGTAAGGTGAAACAGAGCATCGCTACGTTGAACACTGCAGAGGGTTTGGAAAGAATTATCAGTAAATAAAATCTGGAGTTGTTGTCATTTGTATTAGAAACAGTTGAGGTCAAGTTCACCCTCGAGAAAAACCAGTCCTAGGTTCAGTTCATATGAATTATTTAACATTTACCATCAAAATATCCATCCATCCATCCATCCATCCATCCATCCATCCATCCATCCATCCATCCATCCATCCATCCATCCATTTAAGTTGCAGTTGTGGATCCAAGAGGAAGCCTGACTTTCCTCTCTCCTGCTCCACTCCCCAGGTCATTCTGGGAGCTGTAGAGGTGTTCCCATGCCAGAAGTGATGCATTGTCCCTCCCATGTGTTCTGGGTTTCCCCTGGCGGCTCCATCCAGCGGGACGGGCCCGGACGACTTCCAAAGAGAGGCGCCCAGGAGGCTTCCTGATGAGTCACCTTAAATAAATCTTTTCAAAGTAACAGAGGACAAACCTCAGCTGGTTTCCAAACCTCAGCTGGATCCAGGAGAAGGAGCTCTTCATCCTCTCTCAAAGGCCTGGACCTCAGGGCTTTCCAGGGCCTGGTAGTCCAGCCTTGGCTTCCGGGTCTCAAAAGACATTAATCAGTGACCTCAGCATGGGCCCGGCATCTGCAGGGACAGGATTTGAGACAGAGTCTGAAGCAATGTGAGTTCTGGGAATCCTTAGAAATTCCTCGGGTCATAACAAGACTGTTGGAACATGGAATATCACCATTTAAATAGCACCGGTCTGAAGACGAGGTACCAACTCTCATAGAGCCTGAACACAAATGTAAATAAAAACAACCTGGACCTCATAGAGTCGAGTGGAGGCGAGTTGAGCCAATGAGTCATGGTAGAACTTCCCTATCCACATAAACAAGATTAAATTACAAATTGTGTTTATCTACATATACATTGTGTTCAGATTTAAATCACTATCCGGTAACATAAAGTGGAAGTTTCCATCATTATGTCACTGAGAGGCTTTACATGCTATAAAAGTCTGCTTTTACAGGAACTGGATGTTTAGAAGATGCTTAACAGTGTCAGCTCTATTCAGCTTAGTCCTGCAACGCTGTCTTAATAATGTTGTAGCAAAAGCCAAACATCCCATAAGGGTTATTACAGCAGCCAATGATTGCCCAGGGACAGATGAAAGCAGTTTGAGAATATCAAATACCACTGCTGCACAAGCTAAATAATAATATTACAACCATATCGACCGCATGGACTCATCCAGGGGCAATTGATATTGACCACTATTCTTCCTAGTAGTCAATAGGAAGACTATTGACCACTAGGAGGTGGCCAATTAAACATAATTTTACTTCCAGAATCTTCTTATACTCCAAGAGAAATGAGACCAAGAAGTGCTTCTTTTTCTGCCTTTCATTTCAGCTCATCTTTAGGTACTAGCCTCAATCCCCAAACATCTTTACATACCAAACAGCTGGCTGTATGTAATTTAGCTCTGCGTTGTACTAATTTAGCTGCATTCAACATAATCTGCCAATTACAGTAAGACCCTACAACCAGGTGGTGGTGGTGAGGCCTCCGTTTGAGGCAAGGCAGAGAATAATAACTCAAATCTAAGGAGAGGGAATCTGGTGAGCGCGCGTTCTTCAAAAGAGTCAGAGATGGAGAGAAATGCAATAATTTATGCTCAAATGTCAACATTCATAAAAGCACCGAGGAGAGCTGTGCACACACAGACACTGAGGGAGGAAGACACCAGAAACTGGATTTAGGCTTAGAGCGGGGTTGAGTCAGAGAAAATAAGTGGGTTCCTTTTTCTGCAAACTCTCACACACACACAAACACGCGCACACATGCAACCTTGTGCTTCTATCGTTCAGAGGACTTTACATTGGTACTTGTATTTATGCTTAACCCAGACATTTTCCCCTAACCCTAAACAGTACTAGTATATTCTTAACCCAACTTTCACCAAAACTTAATTAACATGATAACTCTAAACCAAACTTATAGACAACAGCAGAACTGAGCGAGGGTTAGGGAAATGTGCTCACTTTCCACAGATGACGTCAATTTATGGGTGTAAATGGTGAAAGTGGTCCTCTATTTGTAATATATACACACGGACACGCACCCCCGCCCACCCGCACACACACAATTATACACTGTACATCAAACACCCCTGGAGATGAAAAGGAACTACAGTATACTGATAATTAATGCCACATTATGTCTGTCTATATTTACACTATAAAGGCATAATAATAGGTTGCTTGAAATGTAAACCTAAAAAGTATGTGGAGGAAAACAAAATATTGGAACCAGCAGTTTTAAAGCTAATTTAGGATTACTAATTATTTCATCATTACACAATGACATTAAGTTAAAAAAAAGCATTAGGAATACTTCATAGAATGTGTTCCATTAAGAAGTCAAAACTTTCTACAACATCAATATTTAGTTTTTCCATAAACCCACTTACAAATTAAAATAATATATCTAGGTCACACAGAGTGCTTTGTAAGCTCATTCACACTTTGTAAACTTTTCACAATATGTCACATTACAAGCAACAACTTTACTGTACTTTATCTGCATGATAGAGCGACACACATGAGGCAGGAAGCTGTGAACACACGGTTCTTTTGGGGGACAAAAAAAAAGTAAAACATGTTCATTTGTTTTAAGCCCCCATTCCTATATAGCCCCAAAATAAAAACTAGTGCATTTTCATTGACTCTGTAAGTCACTTGTCATGACTTACAGAGTTCACATGTGAGCGACATAATACCTTACAATAACACATTTATTGATAACGACTTAAAAAAACCAAGGCTCACATATGAAATGACATAATGACACTTTTAGTGCAAATTTGACACTTTTAGTGCACTTTTGGTGCAACTTTGCATTAAAAGTGTCATTATTTACCTAAAGACACTTCATGACAACAGTCATAACCAGTCAGGAAGACTCCTTCATGTTTATGACCATGTCATGTCAGTCTTATGCACACCCCTTCAAAATAAAGTGTTACCAAGAAATTCATTGTAAATGGAGGAAAAGAGCCATAAGTTCCTCACTGTGGACATGACAGTAGCAGGAAGCTTTTCTCCAGCAGGGACAACGAAACGTTTGAGAAGCTGAATAGAGCTAAACTCAGGACGGTCCTGGGAGGAAACCTGTTAGAAACAGCAGAAGAATTGAGTCTGAGGCAGAGGTTCACGTTCCAGCAACACACACAGTCAGACGCATAATGGAAGAGTTCAGTCAAAGCATATTCCTGTGATAAAACTGCCCAGTCAAAGTCCAGAACCGAATCCAATTTAGAAGTGCTGGCAGGACTTGATGTTCCCACACCGTCTCTGTCCAATCTGGCTGAGTTTGAGTCGCTTTGCAAAGAATGGGCAAAAATCTGTGTGTCTGTGGGACACCGGTCCACACACAAACACACCGGGATGTCAGCATCTGTAACTACAGCTACAAAGCCTTCGCAGTATGACCCAGGGCATTAATACAAATGCATACTTCATATTCCCAATTTTATTTGTAAAAATCTTTTACAACTACATCACAGGTTGCCTTTCTCCAGCAGTCAGTCGCAAATAGAATCTGAATGCTTTAGTTTAGATGTGTGGGAGAAAACATGAATGAAATGTCTTTAGTAGAAACATTTCAGCACGGATTGAGAAGAAAGCAGCAGGGATGTCAGCACCTGTAACTCATCCACATCTCTCTGAGTCATGAGCAGCAGTCAACCAAACAATGAACTTCCAGACACATTCAGGACTTCTCACACACACAGGAGTGTAATTAAATGCTGCCTCCACGGCTCTTACTATTACTACTAAAGTGAGATACTAAAGGCTTGAATCTTGGAATCAGATTTATGTTAAGACAGAGCAGCTAAGGACATTTGCCTTTTCCTTTCCTGTGATTCAGCAGCACAACTATAAATATGTGTCTACATTATCTAAGTCCCAGATTAGCAGTGGTCTTGTAGGTCTTCCATTTTCTGATTATCACCCCCACAGTAGATTTCTTCACACCAAGCTGCTTGTCTATTGCAGATTCAGTCTTCCCAGCCTGGTGCAGCTCTACAATTCTGTTTCTGGTCCTTCGACACTCTTTGGTCTTCACCATAGT
>CAEGAE010051203.1:0-15996 GCA_903067095.1 Girardinus metallicus
GCCCACACAGGCTCTTTTTCCTGAGGACACAAAATATAAGCATTAAATGATGTTACAGTGCAGGCTAACTGAATGTTTAATCCAGGAAATCCTAAACTTCTCCATGCATGACCCCCCCCCCAAACAGCATTAACCCTGCAAACCTATAGAAAATTATACAAAATATGTAAGGAAATGTTACTATACCATAATTATTTCATTAATTTAGCATACATCCTACGTCATACCTTCAGATTTTAGGTGACCGTAAATTTATTACCAGATGATAAAATTTTCTGCCAAAATCAACCTTTTGATGATAAGAAATGTGTAATATTTTATATTAATTGCATCAAATTTTGTTTTAGACCCACATTTCTTATGTTTTTCTGCAGCTGACATTTAAATATGTGAAACAATTATTTTAACTTGCATAAAAAAAAAAGATTGAATAAAAGTAAAAAAAAAAAAAAATTATGGGATTCTTTTTAGGCCCGAGCAGCGAAGCGCTGCGAAGGCCTACTGAAACTGCTCGGTTTCTTAGTTTTTTTTATTTTTCCGCCACTTCGCTTCACTGTTTGAAAAAATATGTAACTCATGAGAACCTACAAAAAAGTCTCTTGGAGCCATGGTCCAAACCCAACAGGAAGTCGGCCATTTTGAATCAAATCTACCAATGTGTGTTTTTCATTGATTTTGTGTTTTCTGCCCACCAGAGGGTGCGCTTGCACCACAAATGGTCCAAAGGCCACCTGTGTGATTCTCTAAAGAGCCCAACAGCTTGAAATTGCGATTCAGTTCGACTGCTGTTGTCCCTTGTGAGGCAGAGCTGAGGAAGAAGTCGGTGTGTGTCGCCTAGCGGACGGCTGCGGGGACTGCGCGAGTATGTGGCATTGCTGGAACCCCGGCGGTCGCCACAAGGCCTTCGCGCGCTTTGCTGCGAGGGCCTCCAACGCCGCTTGCGGCTTTAATTTTTTTTTTTTTTTTTTTCAGAGATCATCTATTACATGTTATTACATAGTGAAAGTTTTAATACATATGTAAAAAAAATTGTGTTTGTTTAAATTACCTGTTGCAGCTTTAAGCAGACGTTCGGTGTGAGAGTTCACTGCGGGTGGAGCAGAAACGGCGCTCCCTGTGAAATATTACTACCAGTCCAACAGCGGGAGCAGAACCAGCGTCTTACACCGCAAGCTCGTTGACTTAAAATATTCTTCGGGTTATTTGTTTAGCTTTCTGACCGTTATGCTAATCCGGGTGAGTGTTGGTAGCTGTTTGCTGCTTTTTCTGCTATCTGGCCGCTCCGGATGTCCCTTGTTTTTTCGCCTGCAGTGAGCCTCGATGTAGTCAAACTACATTTGACGGACTACGTTGTGTTGGTGCATTTTGACTTGCTTCACCACCGAGGTATTTCTTCGGCGGAACACGCAAACTTCCCCATTCACTCTCAGAGCGTTTTAGTTCCTCGCCACATCACTTAGGATTTGTTGCTGCGCACTTGCGCAGTGTGAAGGAAAGAGATCAGCTGCACATGCGGGCTGCGAAATGAGATGCAGGGGGTTGTGGTCGGCAACAAGAGACAGTGATCGGCGATCACCGATCATACACTTTTTCACGAAAATCGGCCGATTATGATCGGTGGCCGATCGATCGGCACTGCTCTAGTAACTGCCACAGTCGTTCTTGTTTTCTACTGACTGCTGCTGAACATCTTCACCGTCAAATGCGCCAAGCAGGAACAAACTATTCCATGCAGATCCAGGGGAGGAAGGGTTCAGTGCAAATATGGATGTGTGCGTTTTGGTCTTTGAGTGGTAACATTTATTTTTTTTACTGATAAAAACAATTTAAATAAGACAATATAATTAGTTTTGTAATTGACAGTGGCCCAATTTTCTTTTTCTATTTCTCTGAAGAACAAAACAAAACTATTTTGTAGAGGGCCTCCTGTCGGTCAGGGGCCCTTGGAATTGTCCTAACTTTTTCCCCCTTTGGCGATGCTGTCTTGGTGTCGCAGTATTTTTTTTTACTTGCAAGAATTTTCTACAGTAGAGGAGGAAGTGGGTTGGTTGGCGTTTGCCATATTGGAGTTAATAAATATTTTTTTGCACTTGCAGTGGCTGGACAGTAGTTGATGGTGTATTGTTCACTTCAGTTCTGTCTGCATTTATAACATAAAAATCCACAAGAAACACAAGAAAATGGTTGTTATATAGCTGTCTACTACAGTGACTATTATGCCTGAAAGGGTTAATTTTCCTATCATTGTAAGGTAGTGTAGCTAGTAGCATGTTACTACAAAATTTGAAAGCAAGTAATTAGTTATTTCAGATACAGGTCAAATATTTACTCACTGGTGACTTTATTGGGTTCAACAGCTTGTTCACACAATTTTCAAATCTACCAACCAAACTGCAGCAACTAAATGGTACAGGGCATCTAAATGTGGTGAAAATGACTTTGTGAAGTTCAAAGCTCGCTTCAGAATGGGCAAGGAAGAGGATTTAAGAGACTCTGAACATGGTTTAGTGGTGTGAGGGATATTTTAGTGACACACTTTGAGCCTCTTAGTACCAACTCAGCAATTATATGCCTGAGTACTGCTGCAGATGGTGCCATTTCTTAACCTTTTGCAGAGTACTGTCTTGACTTTGCCTTATATTACCTAGTAGCCAAGGTGATGTATATGTATCAGTGCCTAGCATCATATTAGAAGCAGTTTTACAAATTTAAGCAGTCTAGTCTGCCAAGTTATGCTAATTTGAATTGTAGATGCATACAGTTATATCTGCTATTTTCAAATTAACATCTCTACCTGGTTTGGAAACAGCTTGACAGCAAAAAACCCCAAGCTCTTTTTCTTCTGCTACCAGTTGTTGAATATTGGCAGATTATAATGTATCACCTTCTGCTGTTTAAAAGAACAACTACAGCACCTGACTTGCACGTCACACAAAGGTATTGTCAACAGGATGTTCATTGTGGACAAATTATGTTATGTCAATGGCTAAGTGAAAGCATAAATATGTCTGAAGATGGAGGATGCAGATGGACAGCGTGAAGCAAGAGTTGATGATTTGTTGAATAGTAGACTAACATTAGTAAAACAGTGAGGGAGACACTGACAAAAATAAGGCCAAAGTTTGTGTTTTGTAGCTTTGTAAAGTAATGCTAATCTACTGCCCAACATTACTATGCTACATGTATGTAGTAAAGCCTGGTAAATAAAAATATTTTTAAATGGATAAGCATTAGCCCTATACACTTAAACCGATGTTCAAATTAATTACATCATGAACTAACATCCATCCATCCATCTTTTCATCCATCCATACACACCTGCTCGTGCCTTTCTAAAATACATATAATTAGTGTCACCAAGAAACAGAATAAAAACAAAATATTCCTCTTTAAAACTGAACTAAAACTAACTTAACCTTAAACTAATAGGACATTATTTATATATATATTTTTAGCATAATTTTACCAATGTATGCATTAATATTTGAGGATCATCTTGAGCGATCATTGTCTGGCCAGTCACGGTGGACCACCTGGGCCAGTAACGCTTGGGCCAAATTAATGTCCCAGTGCAGCCGTGATAAGAGACCACCTGGACTGACTTCATGCACTGCAAATGTTTCAAAATTGTGAAAGATAACAAGAACACAGAGTTGTTGCAGTGTTGCTACCAGGATTGTATTTTTTTCCCACTCTTTTTAATCTCCCCCGCTCTTGCTGGTACAGATAATAGCTTTCTTGGGACAGATATGAGGAACGAGAGACACTAATGAATTCTTGTTTCACATCTGCCGGGGAGCTCGCCACATGTCAGGTATTTGCAGGAGGCTGATGGGGAGCTGTACTGTCCTCACACATAAACTATTACAGCTACCAGCTGCTACTTCTGCCTCCCAGTGTGGCTAAACTAGCATTTGAAAATAAAATGACAATTTATTCCATCACTATTAATATCTGCAAACAGGATTTTTATTAAGAAAAATAAATAGATGTCCTTTTAATTGCAGCCAGTGGTTCTGATGTCTGAATTTCACATATACATTTTTAATCATTTTACAACTGAAGCTAATAGAATGTAGCAGCAATAAAATCACATTGGGTGTTCCAGAGAATGATAAAACACAAGTTCTAAACCCCAAATTTACATTTTGTACAAATGAAATGTCTCTGTGGAAAGATGGTACCATTGGCATGGCCCGCTCTGAGTAATCCCACATTCACTCAGTCATCCAGACAGACCATTAGACCTCATTATCTCCCACCCATCAGCCTCTCAAATGAACAGCAAAGAGAGAAAAGGGCCCACGCAGATAAAAGGGTGATTAGGAGATGAGTCAGCTGCTGGAAAACCTGAAGCTGTCCCGTGGTATCTGCTGAGGTACAACTGGGAATAAAAGAAAAGATGTGGCCAATTTTTTTTTTTTTTTAATGAAATAAAAGGTAGGTCTGCTAGTACAAAATGATCACCAAAACATACAAATTTTGACCTATAAAAATATTATGTTTTAACAATTCGCTGAAGATATTTAGGTAGAATTAATGTGTACTTTTGATTAATGTAGAGGATAATTGAAGAATTATACAATGTTAAATATTTAACTAATTGTTCTTCTTTGTGTCCTTTCCGTTTTTTGAATTGCAGTGCGAGAGTTTTTGTGTGCAGCAAGGTGCTTTTTATTCAGACTCATGTGCCTCTGTCATTGTGTTTTGGGCAAGACACTTCACCCACCTCGCCTGCTGGCGCTGGTCAGATCTTGACGTTTTTAGTACTCAATTCAGTGTCTTTAGTGTTAAAGTTATGAACCAGTAAATTTAGAGCTTTAATATCACACAATATATTGCTCTGTTTTGTTGAAATTTCAAAGAAATGTTTCAGCTTGATGACTGAGGACGAGCTGAAATGCTGATAAAATGTAGCTGACATGTATCCAGAGCTGTCTGAGGTCTGGATACATCCCAATGACATTGTTCACTTTCACCCTGCCTGCAACATGACTTGACAATGAGGACCTGATGATAGGATCAAGTCCTCCTGATGGGATAGCTTTTCAACTAAATGTCTCCCTTCTTGTCTGGTCTTCTCAGAGTCATACTCGGTAGTAATTGCAGATTTCTTCTATGTCTGACATCAAACCTCCTGTAGCATCCTCTTCTAAGACCCTGTCTGCTTCCATGTTTTTATGATCTTCTCCGTTTTATGTGCTTCTCCACTCTCTCCCTCCTGTCTTGTTGCCTCCTGATTGATAGCCACCTGTGCCATTGGCCATATTATCTCCTGACCTGCAGTCTGTCAGCTCAAGATAGTATGTCATTAGAAATGTGTGCAAAACTTCTCCGCTATTGTCGCAATTCCGCTAACGTTGATAAAACATGTTGGGTGGTGGGAGGAAACACCTTCACTTTGAGATTGTTTAACTGATTTATTCTGATCTAATAAAATTGTGCCACACTGCAAAGGTAGATATATTCTTGCATAATAATGTAAACAAAATTAATGTGTTCAGTGGACATTCATAGTCTGCCATGTTTGGTTCCAGGATAATCTCTACCTGTCTTACCTCTCACACTGGTTGGTGTTCTGAAAAGTTTACCATGCTCTTCCAGGAAGAAAAAAAACAATGTCTGCAGGTGACAGCTGACCACTCCAACTGTGTGTTCTGTCAGGAAGGGAACCTCTGGACCACCAGACTAATGTCTCATCAAAGAGACAAGCAAGTTGCACATCACATCACTTTGAGTGACAGCAAATCAATATACTCACAGTGATCACTGTGTGTGTGTGTGTGGGGGGGTGTGTGCATGTGGGTATGTTGGAGAATCCTGCAGTTCTGTATGTGTAGCTCTGTGTCCTGGGCTTTTGTGGTTTCATATTTGTGTGGGGGAGAGTAAAAAAAAAAAACCTGTCGGTGTGTGGGTTTGTACCAGGAGAAAGCTTTGAATGTTTTGGCTTGTACTTCATTGTGATCCAGTGTTATGTTGTGTGTACAAATGTGTGTATATCTGGCTCAGTGTGGATTTGCACAACATGTAATTACAAACACCTCTGAAGCGTTCCTTGTGGACTGCAGGGAAAATACCATTAACCTCTGTTGCCTGGCTTCACAGCTACTGCAGGAGGGTGGGGTGGGGGGGAGGCTGCTCAGAGATTACAGCTACTGTTGTTGGCCGCTGGGAGCTGGCCGCTACAACTGCCGTCTTGTTCTACTGGACTTCATGGGAGGTTCTGTATGCAGTCAGGGATTTGTTTTAATGCAGTTTGATCCCTTTGACAGAAGGGTTAAACAGCAACAGAGTGTAGTCCAGTGTTTTCAGGCTGGCCTTACGCTATGAGGATTTTCTTATGAATCCTTTGCTAGAACTTGTGACCGTAAAGTAAAAAGCTAATGTTATTTTACTTCTCTGTGTACATATAAAGAAATCCAGTCATGTTTTAGGGTATTTTATTGGCTCACCCTCAGAATCATGAGCAGGACACAGAATGAAAAGTGGCTTATTTACAATAATAATCATAAATGTGCACTAAGAGAGGCTTGGGTCTCAAACTTCAGTGTAATTTTGTGAAGAGATGAGCGTTTAGCTGGTATGAAGATGAATCTTGGTAAACAGGAAGTGGCTTATTGTTTAGAAATCTGTCCACTTCCAGGTGTTGACCACTTTGCTAATTTGTGGTGGTAGGAGCCGATTGCCAGGAACCCTAGACAAGTATGTGTTTGAATTAGTGAACAAGTAATTATCATGGATTAAACTGACCAGATTACTGTATGCTCAGATTATACTAGCAGGTTCTACCTACCATTCTGTAACTCTGTAGATCCTCAGTTACTGACGCACCTCAAACTCCAATCAGGGCCCCTAAAGTTCCAGTCTGTCTTATTAGCCCTGACTATTGGTCCCTAATGGTTAACATTAATTCTTAAACACAAGACATCCCTGAATACAGAGATTAATTTCTTCATCCGAATCTCTGTGTTCAGATGAGTCTGTCGAAGGCAGCCTAGTACAGTCTAATACTGACAGCTTCAGTACTAGAAGTACATGGCCCAATGTGTTTTAATACTCTTCTTGAATTTTTTTATTTTATTTGGGTGTGTGGAGTTTTGGCCTGGCCTGACATTTGACCATTCTTTTTTTTTTAGTGCTGGAAAAATCTAAGGCCTGTTTGTCATTTTGACAGATTATAATTTACATTCTTGACTGTACTTGACTATACTTGGTGCAGATGTGCAGATATTTTCAACTTTACGTACAGAGGTAACTAAATCAATCAATAAAAATAAAAATCCTTTATGAATATCATCTCTGGTTTCGGTTCAGAAGTGCCTTCCAAACTTTGTACTGTATGTGTTGTATGCTTGTAAAATGCACCAGTTCAGCCAGAGAAAACTAAAGATGATGCTATGTTGTGTTAACCTATTTATAATCTAAGTAGAGGAGGAAGCAGTTTACCTTGTTGAGGAAAGAAAGGAAGGTGCATAACTATAACAAGCGCAGTGCTGTACAACTAAATTGGCTTGTGATCTTTTCAATCGCACGTCCCAGAAGATTTGCACCTGAGATGTTAAACGGGAGAAGTAACACTGGTTACTTAAATGGTGGTATAAAAACGAAAGCAGTAAAATCTTACTTAAAGTGTTTGGTTTACTATCCTCTAATTATAGTTGATTATCGTGCTCAGACACAATGTCCATGGATTCGGTCTGGATCTTTTTAGGCCCAATCTAAAATCTAGAGCAGATTTCTCCTACAGATACGGACCAGGTGAGGCTGTGCGTTCAGACCCCAGCAGGTGAAGCACTCATAATTTCAATGGAATTGATATAATTTACAAACTGACGTTTAAAAATACAATATGATGGATATTTTTGGTTGCCATCAGTCAAAATGACGGACAAACAAAAAGTCTAGTGCAACCTCTGAGTGGACTAGAGCTGTAGATTTACAGCAGTGCTGTATCATGGAATTTTAATTCACATGTATTGTGGATCTGATAAATCATGGTGGGCATGGTGTGGGATGACGAGGAGGCAAGAATGATTTTTAAGGAGGACCTGGTCCTTCTGTAAACAAAGCAGAATCTGTCTTCACACCCTCAACACAAAGAGGAGCAAGTTTCCAGAGCAGTCTGAGCTGTAACGGAGTATTTCCTGAACAAGTAAATACTTGTTCAGGAACAAGATCTGCACTATAATGTTCATAATGCAGACCTTAAGATGTAGCCTTGACATCTGATTTGGTTGGAGATCTTAGGGTCTTGTCTTATGCAATCTATGTGTGATATTGGTTTGATGACATACTGTGGTAGTTCACAGATGAGTGTGATTTTCTGGTGGAAAACCATGACCCTTGGAATGTCAGTCTTTGCTTCAACCATCTTTGTGTTTTGGTCACAAGTAATGTCAAAATGAAGCTGGAGAAGGTTAGAAGGATTTGGGCAGGTTTGTAATGACGGAAGGGCAGAATCGAAAAAACAAGCACATCAATCAGTGGCACAGCTAAATTCCAATTTTCATCCAGAGAATGGAGCAGAACAGAGTCATCAAAGAGTCAGTGGAGGTGGTTCAGGCACCAAATCAAAATGCTTCCTGAAAGCTTCACTTTGGAAAGTTTCCGGACACATCCCACTGAAACTCAATAAATGGAATAAAGTTTTATATTCCTCATAGTCCTCAATCTATGAGGACTATGAGGAAGCATGTTGCAAAGCAGAAGGGCAACTTTATTTTTCACCTAGAAATATTAACCTCAGCACCTGAACTTGGATAAGTTAATAAATGAATATTTTAATTCAAACAGGCCACTTTTGATTATTAGGGTTATATAACGTTCAATTCTAAAAATGATGTTCATAGCACACTTTAAATTGATAATATTTACATCTGTTCATCTGTATTCAACTAATTAAAATCTTTTAACATGGGCAACAAAGACAGACACC
Organism: Girardinus metallicus; assembly: GCA_903067095.1. Classification (NCBI taxonomy): domain Eukaryota; kingdom Metazoa; phylum Chordata; class Actinopteri; order Cyprinodontiformes; family Poeciliidae; genus Girardinus; species Girardinus metallicus. The sequence goes on from CAEGAE010051203.1 coordinate 8,936, forward strand.
ACAAAGGGAGATTTTTCTTCAAAGTTAAAAGTTCGTATGCATAAAGAAAAACTACAGAAGGGTTCAGAATGGATAAAATGTATTTATTTATCTGGGTATGCCATCTTTTTACCATTTTCTTTATTACACACTTTGTGCTCTATCTTGGGCCCCAGGCACTCCCAGTCCGCAAAGCTTTTGTATGATAAAGAAAGGGATGACTTTGGTAAATCTCCCCCACAAATCTTGTATACCTCTGGCTCCCACAGTGTGCTGCAGATCATGAATAATGCAAAGTGTTTCTCAGCTTCCCATCTTGTTCGCATATGACCTATAGCCAAAATGATTATGCAGATTAGAGAAATATATAAATAATCAGATGTTATAAATGGTGACCTGAAGGCACAGGAGATTAGTGTGCATTTATCAGTCAGTGGGGAACACAATGAAGGCAGTAGATCCTCCTGTTAGTTTTTTGTTTTTTTCATTCTTTAGCAAAAGCGATTGGCTTGAATTAACAGACTAATGTGGTAGCTGCTGTTTGCATAGACCTTTAAAATGTAATTATTTTCAGCTTTGCAAATGGGTGACGGAAACAAAGCCTTCAGCTCATGGATTATGTTGCCTGCTAAAGTAAAACATCAGATGCAGCTGGACTATTCTGCCACTAGTTTACAGAGGTTTCTTAAATCCCACTTTGATATTTATAGCTACAGTGAGGAGTTAACATTCACTAAATATGGTGACAAATATATTCATTTTGCATTGGGACAACTTTTTCCAGACACACTTTCAACTTCACTGAAATAAAAACAAGAATTGGATGGGCAAATGCAATATTGTTGTAGATATTTTCATCTCTACTTACTGTATTCACAGGCACCTTTCAGCTGGGATCTTGACCTCCCTGATCTTTATTTACACTGTGTTCCAAATTATTATAAATAATTTAAGTGTCATAAAGATAATTTTTTTTGTTGTGCTATTAAATTCATAGATGGTATTGTGTCTCAGTATCACTGTAATTAATTTCAGAGATCTGGGTTGATTAGTTTGTCAGGTGAGCTCAATTAAAGGAAATCTACTTAAGAAAGGTGTTTCACATTATTTAGCAGGCCACAGGTTTCAAGTGATTTTGGAAAGAGAAAGGATCTCTTTGCTGCCGAAAATCATCAGATAGTGTAATGCAGTGGACAAGATATGAAAACATTAGATATTTAATGAAAACTGAAGAACTATCATCATGCTGTGAAGAGATTTATGGCTGATTCAGAACAAAGATGGGTTTGTGCAGATGAAGACATAATGAGGAAGATTTCTGTTAGACAAATTCATCAAATTAAGAGAGAAGCTGCTAAAACGCCCTTACAAAGCAGCAAACGGTTAGTTGAAGCTGCTGGTGTCTCTGGAACCTGGAGGATCCTCCAGAGGCTTGCGGTGCATGAACCTACTATTCGGCCACCCCTAACCAGGCTCACAAGCAGAAACGGTCGCAGTCGGCCCACCCGTACAAGAAGATTCATTTTCATACAGACTTGTTCACTGATACTGCTGCGCAACCCTGGATGGTCCAGATGGATGGAGTAATGTATGGGTGGTGGATGGCCATCTCATCCCAACACGGCTGTGACGTCAGCAAGGAGGTGGTGGAGTAATATTTTTGGGCCAAAATCATGGGGAGAGAATCATTGGTTGGCCCCTTTAGGGTCCCTGAAGGTGAAATGACCTTAGCAAAGTATATGGACTTTCTCACTGATCATTTCCTTTCATGGTTCAAAAAGAAGAATCATCTTCATGCATGACAATGCACCATCTCATGCTGCAAGGAATACCACTGTGTCATTGGCTGCTATGTGCATAAAAGGGAAGAAACTCAAGGTGTGGCCACCATCCTCCTCTGATCACAACCCTATTGAGGACCTTTGGAGTTTCCTCAAGCAGAAGATCATATCAAAATAGCAGCTTTGAGAAGGTATCCTGACATCCTGCAAGAAATTCAAGCAATTTTGGACTATCCACAAACTCACAAGTTCAATGGATGCAAGAATTGTGCAGTGATATCAAAGAAGGCCCTATGTTAACATGTAACTTAATGTTAAGATGTTTTACATTGAAATAGATTTAGATTTTAGTACATGTGACCACTTAATGCTGCACATTCAAAGAATGACCGTTTGCAGTTCTTTATAATCCATAAAATGTTTAGAAAATCTGCTGTGCATAATAATTTGGAACAGAGCATTTTGAGGTTTTTATTTTTTTAAATACTGTTCTCATTCGGAGGTTTGTGCAGTAAAATTTGATTTATACTGTAATAGTTCATGGCTAGAAAATTATACTGACCATCATTTGCATTGGCCATTTAAGAAAACCTGAGAAAATATCACTTGCACAATAATTTGGAACACAGTGTATGTCCCTTGATGTTGAACGGCTCATGCTCCTGCCTCAGTGGGGCCCTAAGGAACCGTCCGTCCTCATACAGTAGCATTAGTTGGAACAATGGGCCTTACAATGTATCAAATACAAAGACACACACATGCAATGTCTTTCCAACTTAATGGGGACTTTGCAGTGACGTCCTTTCATCCTTCATTCATTTCCACAACCTAACCCTGACCCTAAACCTGGCCTGAACTCAATACACACCGTAGTCCCAAACCTAAACCCTAACCTAACCCCAAAAACAGCACTTCTTCTTATGGGGTCTGGAGTTTGGGTCATACAGTGTAAGTTATCCTTACACTGTATAAAAAACAAGGCCACACACCAGTGTTGTAGTACTCGAGATCGGTCTTGGTCTCGAGACCATCTTTTGATGATCTCGGTCTCATCTCGGACTCGACCTCATTTGGTCTCGGTCTTGTCTCGGTCTCGGGCGCTGAGTACTCGGGATTTTATTTCAAGACCAGTCAAGATCGCAACTGTGGAAACATCACTAAACTTACAGCATACTGTTCACTTTATTTGGATGCAAAATGCACCGATTAAAATTCATACAATAACGTGACTTACCAATTACATGTTTCTGTTATTCCCCACCCCCTCACCACCTGTCACTCGCACGCAGCGCTCCAAGACATGCGCAGTGGTTTTCTTTGAGCGGCAGAAGATGTCTGTCTAATCGTCAGCAATAGAATTGCGCTGCATAAATCATAACAAATCCGACGTCGACAGCTAATTCAGCAGCGCTTCGCTTTCACAGACAGTGGGACTACGTCTAACTTTTTTCGTCTCTTAGAAAAGAAGCTCAAAGAAAGGTAAGCTCCGTTGATGTGATGTTAGCAAGCTCCGTTGATGTGATGTTAGCAAAGTTAGCTGTACAGAGACACATGAGCATTTGTGATGAAAAAGCAGTCACTCTCTGCGCTGGATTATTGTGCAGAGGTGTTGTCTAACGTGTAGTATATGTGGGACAACATTGTGTCCAAAAGTCTGCAATATAGTGATGTGACACTCACGAATGATCTGATTCTTCTGAATGGCCCTTTACTAAGAAGATAGGACTGGAGCCTCACTGAGAGCCTTTCTATGTTCTTGTAATGTAATGTAATTGCTCTTTGGTTGTTTTCGTTCAAAGTGGCAGCTGTAATGTGTGCCCTGGTGTCAGACTACCTGGCTTCATGTAGCGGGAGAGAGGGAGAGAACAGTCACGATGAGCGCCTTGTGCTTGGTTACTTCTTGCTTGTTGCTCCTTGGTCAGTGTTCATAGTTGAACATAGTTATTTACTGTCAGCCTCAATTGTTAATGGTGCAGAGAGTGGTGGTTTCTGATATGGCAAATACCCAGGTCGTTATCTTTTTAGGGATGGCACGAGACCACCGCGGATTGTGGCACAAAGATGGTATTGGTTAATATTGGTTAAATTTATTACAGCTCCAAGTATTTAATATCTAGATGTTTTTATGGGAATGTGAATCTTTCAGATCAATTTGAAAAGAAATGTTGATCATATTTCACATTTATCGTGTCATGTTGCGCTGGGTGCTGGTCTTGGTCTTGACTCGGTCTCGACTTCCCTTGGTCTTGGTCTTGACTCGGTCTCGGACCCTAAAAGTCTTGGTCTTGTCTTGGTCTCGATACACTCTGGTCTTGGTCTCGGGTTAGGTGGTCTTGACCACAACACTGCCACACACTCACACTCACACACACATCAATTACTGCAGATCAACAGTTCTGGTCAGATTTAATCATAAAGCATAAACACTGAAAACTGTTTTCACTTTTCCAATATGGATATCTCTCAAAGAGGCTTTGATGAAAACATTATTCTCTTTTTGTCTTTATGGAGATGCAGAAATGCACATTTCCTATAATGAAATACAAATGTTTGTGGATTTTATCAAACTATTTAAATACAATTTAAATGATGGATATTAAGTAGGGGAGGCTGAGTTTCAATAAGGAACTCCTGTTTGAATTAAAGCTAATTAAAAAAATAAAACCCAGCATTTACACTAATTATCACTAATATTTTCAATCAGTAAGAAATGCACAGTATCCTCCCACTACAGCTTTAGTTCAGGGTCCAGTCTGGCCCTCCATCTGTTATCTGAGGTAAATTTGACATAGTAATTAAGTCTAATGCCTCTGAAATGCCTTATGACTGTCAGTCGCATTTCCATTAAAAATGTATGCAAAACTTTGTCAACATTACACTAATGTCGAAAAAACACAATATTGCAATTGCAGTGTTTTGTTTCCGGTAGAGTATCATAACGCTCCGTGAGCAAGTTTACACTCCCAAGAGAAAAACTCACTCTCCCTATCTTCCCTTTTCAATAGCTTATCAAATGATAAAGTTAAAGGTATTTCACAAACTTTGGTTAAAATTAGAGGTGAGGCTCAATTAAAATTTTTAAATGAGTTAATTTCACGATCCGTAATCAATAATATTTATTAATATAATATTTCCAATTAATATTATTAATCGGAAATAATATTGACAAAATAAGCAGCATTTTTCAATTCAAAAATCCTTTCACTGCTAAATCATTGAATTAATAGTGATATGAGCTCAACATCAAAGGTCTGTTTTAATGTTATTCAAGTTATTCAACTAGGGCTGGACAAGTTGAAAAAAATCCTATTGCAGTTTCTTCTTATCAGTCAATAATTTAAACTTCACAATTTTACTCAAATTGTTATTTTTGTCAATGTTTAATGCTCCCTGATAAGTGAAATATGAAGATAACAGACGTTTATTTTTTTTATTTTAAAGATTTATTTTTCAAAGTTGAACATGTCGCTGACAGTTTTAGGGTTGTCTGTGCTGCTGCTACATGATTAGCAGTGAGATGATATTTTAGGCTTGAAGAAATTTGCTGATAGGCTAACTCCTTTCAGTAAAACTTGAACACATCAATAGTTCTGTCCAGTGTCTAATCAGATAATTTTTTAAATCAAAGATTGACACCCAGTGGGCCAATGATGCAGCTTTATTATCCATTGCGTGTTGTTTGTGCTTGTTGTTTTGGCTGGAACATTTGTGTATATAAAAATATCTGATTAACTGGATTAAAAAATTTTAAAGTGCTAAAATCTCTGTTAAATTAATTAAAATTCATGCAAAGAAATCCCAGCCATGGTTAAAATGTAATCTTTTTCAACATGTTAATATTGTGGACCACAGTGTTACACATTCTCGTGTTCAAACAAATACATCCTTAACTGAATCATGATATTCCATGAAGACTTATTGTAACTTACACAAAGACCACAATAATTAAAAATGTATAATATTCCTTAGACAACAACAACAATTAAAGCTGATTTTATTATTACAAACGATCAAAAATCTCATCAGTATTCAAAGAGATTGACCTTATCAGAATCTTACTGGTAGAGTGCAGTAGAGCTCTGTGAGAGTGTTTACGCTCCCAAGAGGAAAACTCACTATCCGTCTATCATGTTAAAATCAATAAGCCGTTGCAGCATCAATGTTGACATAATGTCTAATTATCATAAACTATGGAGATGACTGGAGATACAGTTGAAAGTCATCTTTTGCATTGTCTAACTGCAAATGAGACTTGTCAAACAGGATGGAGAGCTTCTTCTGTCTTTATCTCACTCACAAGGACAGGTTTTATAAATCTCTTATATTCTAATACTTTTACTTTCGCTCTTCTCCTTAGTCTGCTGTTAGGCTGCTTCTTTATTTGCAATATTTGTTGCTGTATCTAAAAACCCGCTAAACAGATGTGACACGGATCAAAATGTAATATTACAATCATTGTGAGCAAAACTATTCTGGTTATCAATATCATTACAGCTCTGATAAAATGTGTTGAAAGTAAGCAAAAAGCATTCCCACATACTGATACTGCTGCCCGAAGGGTGGAGCAACAACATTAAGCACTTTAGCATTCAAAATGTCATCAAACGGAAGAATATATGACAGTAAAATAACTTCTAGGTTTACTCAATTTGCATATTAACTGTTTTAGACAATGTAGGGGGATATGCTGTTAGTCGATTAAAAAAAAAACTGCTTTATTCTCACTTCCTTCTGCTTGTGTCTGCAGGTTCCAGCTGACATTGTTTGCTGGAGAATCAAGCAAAGGAAAACCTCTGGCATTAAGGTGGTAAAATAGTGTAATCACACATTTAAGGAAATGCAATAAAGCTGAACTTAACAGCAGTCTTTGCTGAAGAACATATTTGTTTTTGTCTCTTCCTCCAGTTAACTTTCTGATCTCCGATCTGGAAGAATCTTATGCTGAATGTTGAAGAATCCATTAATATTCAAACAGCCTCTTTTATAGCCTCGCAGGCAGCACACATATAGCACCAACACAGTGTGTTTTCTACAGACACACACTTTCTATACTCGGCAGCCCTCAGCTTGTGGAATTGAGTGTCTTTAAGCAGGTCAGGCATTCTTACCTTCAATTTTTTGACCAGACTTTTGAAGTTGTGCTCTAAGCCTTCCCTGAGGCCTAAGTAAAAGCAATATATTTAAATATAACATTAGAACATTTGGGGGGGGGGGGGGGGGCTTCACTGGATCTCACATGCAACAAAAACAAACCATCCAAGGCAGACACCCATGAGGAACTCATAGTTTTGACAGAAGGGG
>CAEGAE010051209.1:0-24479 GCA_903067095.1 Girardinus metallicus
AGATAGATGGACAGATAGATGGACAGATGGATGGACAGATGGATGGACAGATAGATGGACAGATGGATGGACAGATAGATGGACAGATAGATGGACAGATAGATGGACAGATGGATGGACAGATAGATGGACAGATAGATGGACAGATGGATGGACAGATAGATGGACAGATGGATGGACAGATGGATGGACAGATAGATGGACAGATAGATGGACAGATGGATGGACAGATGGATGGACAGATGGATGGACAGATAGATGGACAGATAGATGGACAGATAGATGGACAGATGGATGGACAGATGGATGGACAGATAGATGGACAGATGGATGGACAGATAGATGGACAGATAGATGGACAGATAGATGGACAGATGGATGGACAGATAGATGGACAGATAGATGGACAGATGGATGGACAGATAGATGGACAGATGGATGGACAGATGGATGGACAGATAGATGGACAGATAGATGGACAGATGGATGGACAGATGGATGGACAGATAGATGGCTATCTATAGTTGTTCTTCTCAGCAACAGAATCAGGAATAAAGTTTGGGATTTCAGATGTTTTTCCAGATGTTTCTGTTGGTTTCATGTCATCAGATTCAGATCAACGCAGATAAATTGACTCTCATTCGGTAACGAGGAGCTTCTTCAGCCGACGGAGGATTATAAACGAGCGTTTCCCCTCAACACAAGAATTAATTAGCAATCACCGGGTTAATCTCTGACATTTCTCCAGACTAATCCCTAACGACAGTCTGGGATGTGATTTAGCCTGGGAGTCCACAATCTACAGAAGAGAATTAATCTCTACTTCAGTAAACATCGAGTCTGGATGAGCTTCCAGGCATTTTCTGCGTCTGTCCAGCAGGTGGCAGCCTTTCCCAGCCTTGATCCTCCACTACAACCACAACCGGGCGTCATGGCAGCCACAGAGTCAGAGGCGGCTAATCGATCTGTGATGAAGCGGCGAACTGAGACGATGAGCCCAAACCGCCAGCGGCGCGTTGCTGTTAGCATCAGAGCGGCGCGTACTCACCGATCTCCCCCCAGTGGAACGGGTTGATGCCGCCAGTCGTGCAGTTGTACACCAGAGCCGTTTTAGGCCTGCAAAACAGGAGAGATCCAGGTCCAAAAGTGCCTTAAAATGTGATTCATGTCTGTTTTACACACAATAAATGTTCGTCTTTTAACACAGCGACGTCCAAACCGGCAAATTAAATCTACTGGCCGACCACAAGACTCATTAAAAATGGAAATAAACATTTCTTTTTGGGTTTTACCTCCTCAATAAAACTAATTTTTATCAAATCTGCTGTAGGGCTGCAACTATCTATCATTTTAGTTATTAATTATTCTGATAATTAATTATCTAAAAAGTTGGCACAATCACTTTTCTTTTTTACACAATATAGAAATACATTAAAAGATGCATAAATTAATTTTACAAATAAGAAAATAAACACCTTATTGCCAAAAATGCAACAACATCGCATTCGTTTAGGGAACGAATTGATTACTTTTAGCAAAGGAGGAATCTGCAGCTACAAAGATCCAATTAATAATTTCATCCCTAATATTTATGCTTTAAGTTCACTTTAAATATTCTAGTTACCGACTAATCAATGACTAAATTAGTTGACGATCATTTCAGTGATCAATTAATCACGATTAATCGTTTCAGTCCTAATTCTGTTTGATTCTTGATGACTCTCTCACATAAACAGGAGGTTTTGGAGTGGCCCAGTCAAAGTCTGGACTTGAATACAACTGAATGAGATTATCCTGCTATTAAACTGTAAAGCAGTAGAAATGGATCCTTTATCAGATTAAAAAAAAACCTTAAATATGCCCTTTACTGCCGGGATCAGCCCAAATTAAACTCGGCGCTGGCGCCCGTCACTGAGCAGCTGCCAATCTTCAGTTTCCCTGGAATCTTTGGCCCTTAAAAAAGGGAGCGGCTGCGTTTTCCCAGCTCATTCCCTCCACGCGGAACGTCTGACTCAGCCTGAGTCAACTGAACAAAACATTTCCAGACCGGAGGGAAACGCAGCCTCCAACTCGGAGGCCAAGAAGAAGTGAAACGTTTCAGATTAAACCTGCGGCACATCGTCCAGTTTGCAGTCGAAAACTTTTTCTTCTTCAAATTTTACACACATTTTAGTCACAGAGTTCCCTCCTAACCCTAAAATCAGATTTTTAGACTTTAAATGAAGCTTCCAAAACATTTTCATGCTTCCAAACTTTTCCAGACGTGAAAAATAAACGATAAAAGTTCAATTTGTGTTTTTGGATTTAACGTAAATATTTCAGTTTTAAATTCGCAAAAAAAGAGACAAGAAACTAGAAGAGAGGAAAGCAAGGAAGGAAACAAGGAAGGAAGGAAGAAAAAGGAAAGGAGAAAGGAAGACATGACAAGGAATGCTGAGGAAGGAAGGCAGGAAGGAAGGAGACAAAGAGTAGAGAGAAAGAAAGGAAGAAAGAAGGGAAGGAAAGAAGAAAAAAGGAGACAAGGACTGTAGAGGAAGGAAGGTAAGAAACAAGGAAGGGAAGGAGGACACATGAAAGGAAGAAAAGAAGAAAAGGAGTTAAGAGAAAGGAATGAAGGAAACAAGGAAGGAAAAGAGGATGTAAGGAAGGAGCACAGGACTCAAGGAAAAACAGAAGGACTTGAAGACAAAAGGAAGGAAGAAAGGAAAGGAGTCAAGCCGGTCTATAATCTATAATCTATAAGTAAAAATCAATCATCCACCTGAGTGGGGGAGCTAAGCCCCGCCCACCGACCCACCTGTGCACGGCGGTGTACCAGCCGGCGGCCAGGGTCAGGTTGATGACGACGTCGACGGGGATCAGGTCGGCCACGGCGTCGTTGTTGGCCCTCATGGTGCGCAGGATCCCCTTCCCCGCCTGGCAACACAACACCAGATTAGCCTAATCCTAATCCGGCTGCCGGCGAACGGAAGCCGGTCGGGTTCGCTCACCGCGATGAAGACGCCGCTCGGCCCGTTGAAGTTGTCGATCCAACCCTGAGGAGAGAGAGAAGAGGCGGAGAGAAACACAGGAAGTGAGTATTCAGATTAGGACATTTTCCAAGATGGCCGCCGTTTTTCAGCCTCTTAAACTAATTATTGCCATAAAATGTGATCAGTTTTAACGACGTGGATGAACTTTGTGTCCCATCGTGTGTTTTCGACTTTGTTCTTCCTGTTCATAAAACTTCAAAGTAACAAAATGTAGTAAAATCGGAAACTGAGGACGTTTCTGTGTGCGAGTCTCACACCAGTCATGAATGTGTGACAGAGAGAAACACCGTCTAAACGGTTAGCGTTAGCTTCTGCTATTTTTATGAGTTTTACAGTTTAGCGTTAGCTTCTGCAAACGTTTTATGTCTTTATTGCTTTATAGTTAGCTTCTGTTATTTTTTATGTGTTTAGGAGTTTAACGTTAGATTTGTGTAACGGTTAAGCCTTAGTGGAGCTAACTTTGTATGTTAAGCAGTTTAACATTAGCTTATGTTAATGTTTGATTCTGTTTGTAGTATAAGATAGTAGCTTATACTATCTTTTGTGTGTTTAGGAGTTTAACGTTAGATTTGTGTAACGTTAAGCCTTAGTAGAGCTAAAGATTTTATCTTAAGTGGTTTATCGTTAAGTTAGTTTACGACAATTTTTTAAAGTGTTAGTTTAGCATTAGCTTACACTATTTTTTATGTGTTTATTAATAAAATACTAAATACATTTTTAATTAATAAATTAATTAATTTGTTAATGCTAAGTTTAGCATTAGCTGTTCAGCAATAACACTATTTTCTTTGTGTAGTTAGCAGTTTAGCATAGCTTAGATTCTAGTTTATCAAATTAGTGGTTATTCAACCTAATGTTTTGGCTAGCTGTGCCCTCCACTTGCAATAACTACTACAAAATTTAGTGCAAACATGTATTACAGTCATGGCGGCCATCTTGAAAACCGTCAACCAGAAACAGGAAACACAAGATGATTGATTTCTATGTGATTTGACAACAAACAATCTGAGGAAATTCTCCGTTTTTTGGCAGAAATGTACTGATTATCTTCTTCTCTAAATACAATGTCCCAAAATGCACCGGCGTAGCCCAAAACTCCAACCGCCATAAAAACACAAGAAGAAGAAGAGTGAGCGAGTGGGTATCAGCCGATTGGAGCAGCAGCACATGCGGCGTTGTGTTACTTCCTGCGGTGTTTGCGGTTGTCAGCTTCACTTAGACTCCATTAAAAATGGATGGAAGCGCTGCTAACGGACTGCTGCGTGTGTGGAGGGCCCGCTGGGGGCCAAATAAACACGACGCACACAAACAGGCGTCCAAACAAGAAGCCTGGTCCGCTGGGCCGGTTTGAAGAGGCGGATCAGAGCCTGGACAAGCTGCACCAACAAGATTATACAAATATTAACTCTTATTTTATCAAACACCAATTTTTATTTATTTAGTTTTAAATTAAAGTTTTGTATCAAAAAAATGTTTATAACATTAATAGAACATTTTTCTATCTATATTTTTAAATGTATTGATTTATTTTCATCAGTTTGAATTTGCTTTTGATTAATTTCTTCATTTTATATTTTACAAAATAAAATATGTTTTTATTTCTCTTAGTTGAACTTACTGTTTTTACTGTTTATGTATTTTATTTTACATTTCTTTATTTTTAGGGTCTTTTGACCAAGTTACATTTTTTTCAAATATGACTTTTTATAATTTATCATCTATTTTTAAAATAAAGGTTTTACTAACATTTTTTGTTTATTCAGAAAACTTTTTAATTAGCTTTAATGTTTTTAAGATTTATATAAATTTTATTTAGATTTTCTTAGATAATTTCCATTTATCATTTTAAACATATAAATTTATCTTCAAATTTAAATTAATTTGTTTATGTATTATTATTAAAGCGAAGAAAACTGTTTATTATTTATGTTAATTTAACTTACCTTTTTATTATTTGTGTAGTTTTTTAAAAATATTTTTTTAATTCATTTGTTTTTCCATTTATTCATTTATTTAGGGTCTTTGCCAGCCAAAATATCAACAAAAAAAATATAAGCCTATCATTTCATTCTCATATTATGGAAGCTGTTTGGATGGACATCTCAGATTTTTGGTTTAATCTGGACACCGTTTAATTTAAACGGTAACAATCCTCTGTTTTGCATGTTGCAGTGCAGCAAGAGTTGTTCTGTGGACCTACGGGGAAAGGCTCCTGCCAGCTGGCTCCCACTATGGAGGGTCTGATGATGCCAACATTCAGCTTGTCCTGCTCCTGCTGCACCACGCACTCCGCCAGGGCTTTGGTGTACGTGTACGTGTTGGGCCGGTCGCCGATGAGCCGAGGCGTGATGTCCCGCACGATGCCGTCGTCCATCCACCTGAAAGCACAACCGCAAATTTAAAAAAAACCTCCAAACGAGCCGTCCGTAGAAAACCAAAAACCATAACAAAAAAGTATTTGACACGTCTAATAGCAGAGTTGAAACGATTAATCGTGATTAATTGGAATAATACTCAACTAATTTAGTAATCGTTTAATCACTAACTGGAGAATTCAGACTAAAAAAGGCATTTGGTAAAAGACAAACACAGTCAGAGCAACAATTAAACCGACGCTGTAGAAATATTATGTACATTTTGCATTTAAGATAAAAAAATATGTTCCACTCAAAACTCCAAAAGTAGCAGATTTAGCTTCTGTTTACATTAGAGAAACACAAACATGCCAATAATTTAATTCAGTCTTTGAATAAGTAAATAAACATTTTAATTCTTTTAGTGAACGTGTGATCATTTCTGCAGATAAAAACACTTTAAGGTGAAAAGCTCAGGACTTTCTGCTCGATTCATCAGCTCAGCGTCGAACCGATCTGGTGATTATGATCTGGTGATCAATTAGAAAAAGATTCTTAAAAGGAGATGTTTTTTAATTTTTTTACAGAATTCCAACCAGGTGAATCTAAATCTGCCACTCAATCAGTTCTGGGTACATTTATTTTTTTTTATCTTAATGCAAAATGTAGAGATTTTTTCTAAATATTTTGACTCAATCACTGCTCTCAGCATTTTGTCCTTTCAGTAAATCATCATTTCTGTAAGTCTGGATACTCCCGTTAGTTGGTTAACGGCGATCAATGGGATTAATCGTCGTCCACTCACTCGACGGACTCGATGAGCTTCTTGGGCTCGACCGGCGGCGGGTAGATGATCTCGTCGATGTGCTTGCGGTTGCAGTTTGCATAGGCGGTGGAGATGTGAATGAAGGCCTCGAGGTGGTGCATCTGCTGCGCCAGGCTGAGGAGCTGCTGCGTGGCGATCACGTTCAGCTGCAGGGCGTGCCTGCAGGAGAGCGAGAGAGAGAGAGACGGCGCTAAATGTGTGGAGGAGGGAAAGGTTGAGCAGCTGCGACTCTGTGTGGGAGAGGAGAAGTTTAATGTTTGTTTGCCGACAGCTTTAAGCTCGCTTCGCAGAGAAAACGCTTTAAATGTTGAGCAAAACGACATGATACGTCCTGCAATATGTTGATCTCTGTATTTTCAGGTTGATCCTTTTAGCTCAGTCAAATATTTAATTCTTCCGCCGCATTAAAAATGCAAAGATACGTCATATTTTACATTTGCCTTAATCAGGGTTAGTACATTTTTCCAACAATAAAATTCAAGAACTTTTTAAGGTACATTTTCCAACTTTGGAGATAAAAACAAATGTTTCAATTCTCTTTTATTAATGGCGTCATTTATTACAGTTATGTGAAGGTATTCTACATGCTAGAGCAAGAAAAAGGTAAAATAAAATACAACAAAACTTTAGGTTTTGGTCCGAGAACAAAATACTAATTTAACAAAGAAAAAACAATTTTCAAACTCAGAAGCTTCTTAGTTTGTTTCTAGAAAATTTCTGAGAATAATCTCAACATTTTAGTTTTTTTCTTTGCAAACTCAGAAGTTTTAAATCTGTGAAGTTTTATTTTAGAAAACTTCACAGATATTTTTACTTTTCAAATTCAAATTTCTTTTTTATTTTCGGAAAATTTCTGAGTGAAACTCGAAACATTTTGAGTTTCTTGCAAACTCTCAACTTTTCAAACTCAGTAATTTCCAAGTTTTATTTTAGAAAATTTCTGAGATTAAAATCTATGTTTTGTAGCAAATTTACTCACTTTTTTGTATCTGCAATTGCTCTAATACGCCACCACACATTTCTACTTACTAGAAATAAAGAACAAACAAGAATAAAACTCAGTTCTGGTCATTTGAAGTGAATTATTGGGCCAGTTTTTAATAATTCAGCTGCCAGGCTGAGGTTATAAAAACAATGACGTGATGTAATCTGGTCCAGTTTGACCTGGAATTACTTCTTTTATCCCTCGTAAAAGAAGCCGGCCCTGAACGAGGCGGGTAAACGTGTGATCTGGGAGGGAAGACGCGGCGGCTCCCCCTGCAGGCGGGTGCAGGGCGTCACGCCAGCAGGCGCAGAGAGGAAGAAACCGCAGCGTCTTCCTGCAGCCGAGTCGCCTCCCATCCGTCTTTGCTGCTGTGAGGCAATAAACGACTCTGAAGCTGGTAAACAAAACAGACCCGTCGTTTCTACGATCATACAGTCAGTTTAAACCAAGTCTCCACTGACTGCTCCAGTTTGGGTCTGCAGCACAGCTAGCACCTGCAGGAAGTTAGAAGAATAAATGTTTGATGAAGTGGCAATAACTGTGTTTAAATGATGCTTTTAATGGAAAAGCTGCTGCTACTTGTTGTTTCGGTGATGAAGGTGTTTGTTTTATTTTTTATCTCGTTATTCAGTGGCGACCCCAAGAGGGGGATTGAAGGGGCCATGGCCCCATGTTGAACAATGATGTTCATGTCATAGAAAAGGATACAATCATCTTCTTCTAGGAAGGCATTAATATAAAACCCAGTAAATAAATAAATTATATCTGTTTTTCATTATCCCAAAGACAAAATAGAAATCCTCTAAAATCAGATGCTCATCTATTTTTGTTTATATTTCAAGGAGAACGGAGTTGTCTTCTACTGAGGTTTTCATGCCGTTGCCTTCAGTGGTTCTTGGTGCAGCGCCCCCACAGGCGAGGAGGGGAACTGGTAGTGTGAAAGTGAATCACAGCAGCTGAAAAATGCAACAAATATTTCTATTTCTGTCCCCAATCAAACCAAATCTACGGGACTATAATGTGTGAAAACGCCCTAAAACAGCTTTTAATCCCAGATTAGCTTACCTACCAGAGTCCCTGGTTCATCTTCAGCAGATCTACAGGACGGATTTATGGAGAGAAACGAGCCGTAAAGCAGCTCTGGACTTATTAGGGCACCTGTAGAGCAACTATCGCGCTACACAGGGAGCTGCAGTCGGATGGAAACGACTCGCAGTCGATAAAAACCACAAAATGGAAAAGAGAAAATCAACACCTACAGAGCCAGAAGGCCGAAGGAGATCGATGTGAACTCAGCCTCCAGGAAATCACCAAAAAACAGCGCAGGAAAAGTAAATCTGACTTTATTACGTTTATTTTTCAATGCCTAGAAAACTTAAATGGACCAAACACATTTTAGAAGCTTTTTATCTGTATTCAACATTTATTGTGATAAAATTGTAGGAATTGTTGTTGCCAATTAATAATGTTTTTTTAAAAACTGTCTGTATTGTCAAAAATATTTAGTTTTACTATTTTTCTCCACTGTTTGTTCAATGAAAGCATCAATAAATGATTACAAACAGTCACCATGTGAAACATATCGCACTTCTGTTTGTTACTGGTGTTTTAAAGAAGATTATTACAAATGGGGACGTTTAAAAGAGCAATATTTGTGTTTGTTGCGACGCTTTGCTGTTATGTTAAATTGTTGCTATTCCAAAAGAATTAGTTATAAATGTTTTGATAAAAACTGGTTTATTCCTCTGCAAATTATCCAGTAAAGGCCAAACAATTGGACAGAAACAGTAACAATACTTTCAACTTTTCAAACTCAGATATTTCCATGTGTATTTCTTGAACATTTATGACAATAATATCAACAGTTTTTTTCTCTCAGATTTTTCAGAAATGTTTGTTTACATGTAACAAACGGGCAGAAGTGGGTAGAGTATTCTAAAGTAGCTTTAGTTTATCATACTTTTACTCAAGTAAAACTAGAAAGTAACTGTCCAAGAAACTACTTAAGAGTAAAAACGTTTTTGGTAAATAACTTTCTCACGTTAAAAGTAATTATTTAATACTTAAAAATGACATCAGACGGACAAAAATGTAGCGTTTTGTCCAAATCCTGGTATTTTAAAGACTAAAATGAAAATAAATAACATGACTAAAAAAAATAACAGATTGCTTTTAAAGACTTTTCCAAATCATTAAAACAACAAAGGTAAAATGAAACGCTTTAATTATGACTTCATATTGGTGTTTTTACGATGTAAACATGAAACTTGAATTTAAAGACCAGCCATTTGTAATTTCTTCTCCTTTCCAAATAAAACTGGAAATGAAAAAACTGATATTTTATCGTTAAACGCACCGCCCAGAGTTTCCCCTGAACGATTCTGCAGCATGGAGGTGAAACGGTAACAGGAAACCATGAAATACTTTCTCATTCTGACCTCAAATAATAAATCAGTGTTTTCTGCAAACTCCTGACCAAAGCAGGAAGCCTGATTTGTTTGGTAAACTGTCACGTTGCCTACAGTCGACGGCTTCTTTTGTTTTACAGACCATTGATTTCACATCCACATCCCGCTCGCTTCCCCTTCTCTGCGAAACCAACCAAACGGCACATCCACAACAGGAAGCTCCTGCGGCTCTTACTTGAGCGGCTCGTCGAAGCGGATGGTGGCGGCGCAGTGGAAGACGATGTTGACGCAGGCTGTGAGCCGCTCCACGTCGGCCGCGCTGATGGACAGGCCGGGCTGCGTCAGCTCGCTGCTGATCGGGACGATCTTCTGGTGGAAGTCGGGGTTCTCCTCCCTCACCCGGTCAAAAAGCTGGACGCAAAAAAAAAATATACAGATAAAATAAAATAACTGATGTCTGCAATGTTAATACATAAACACAGACAGGATGTTCAGCCATGCAAATTATCCAAAGTTTGCATAATTTCTGGAGTTATGCAAACCGACCACAACGGTTTGAACATGTTCAGCTTCAGTGATACGTTTCTATCGTTTGTTGGTTTTGTTTCCTGAAGCAATAAAAAACTAAATCAGCACTGAAAAGCCAAAACAGGCCACAGAAAACAGTTTTAAGATGATCAAATACTTTGTTAATCCCAAAGGAAAATTAAATGTTGCTGTAACTCTGATTAATTCAAATTCTTCAGTTATTGTAGGTGGAACTGGCTGCAGCAGTCTGTATTACAGCGAATTTGAAGAAGCCTCTGACTAAATACACAGTTTTTATAAGAGTCTCATAAAGCGGGTGGCACTTTGCTATGAAGGTAGCCGGGAATTAAATGTAGCTCAGTTTTATCTGCCACTAACGATTAATTTAGTCACTGATTATTTTGACAACTGATCAATTAATTGGATAAACAAGTTTCCACATTCTGCAGATTTTCCATTTCACCACTTCAGCCTTTGATGTACAATGTTAAAAAATGCACCGGCCGCCATTTTTGTTCGGCTCCGCTACCAGCAGCGCCCTCTGCTGGATGGCAGCCAAACTACAGCACTAAAAGACGTTCTAACGGACATTATTACTTAATCAATTGGACTTAATTTTAATCTAATAAATCATCAATCGACAAATAAACGTATTTTAAGGAAATATCAGTCCACCTGTTGACGTCTGCTCCGCTGCGGACGACTTCCCAGCCTGGGAGGGAGGGGATTATGTGAACCCTCGTCTCCGTTTACCGCCTCGTGTTTCCCGCAGACCAGAACTGGCATGCAGAGCTGAGCAGTGCAGCCTCTCGGGACTGAAAGCCCCCAACATGAGACGCTCTGCTCAGGCAGCAGAGTCAGATGTCATATTTCATCGTGCGTGCCTGTGTGCGGCTCTTGGCAGTTGCTGCTCTGCTGCCAACATGACTGGAAGCAGAGCGCGGGTCTGTTTTACAGCCGGTAACGGACGGCAGGAGCAGCAGATCGCTGCGGTGGAGAGAGTCCATGTGCTTTTCCTTAAATCACCCTAAAACTTTATGCTTTAGAAAATTGTAGATTCAAAAGTTTCATGTACAGCAAGATGCTATCTATGGAGAAAATAAAAAAGAAAAAGCAAAACAATGCAACCTGGCAAAAAGTTTAACCACCACTGATGTAAATATGTTTGTGTTTTCAGTTTTCTTCAGTCATCAATTTGAAAGAAAAACAGATTTGAGACAGTTGTGCTAGCGGTTATCTTGAAAAATAAGAATAAAACTAATAAATATGAATTGCATGGGTCAAATTATGTCACACCAAAAGTATTGGAGTTGTAGTAAATATTGGCAGTTTGAGGGCAAAAATAAATTTTCCTTTAAGTTTTTCAGTGACTAATAGTTTTAAAAATGTGCAGATTGGTGAAATGTTTTTCTGCTGGACTGGTTTGTGTCCCTCTCCAGTCCAGAGGGACGCATGAGAAGCGATGGTTGTTATTCATCCGTCACTTTCCCTTCTGCTACAAAACTAGCAACAGTCGTGATTAAACATGCAGCTCTGAAGAAGATGCTCGTCATTCCTGCAGAAGCTTATCAGTTTCTTTCAAGGTCTGTTCAACTTTGCACACAGCAGTGCTACTCGCTTCCCCAAAGAATAAAACGAATTAAAACGTTATTTAAAACTGCAGCACCAGCTGCTAACAATTCCAACATGCAGTTAAATTACGTAAAGACGCAGAACGGAGGAGGTGCACTGAGGTCAGAGGGGTGAGCGAGGCCAAACATGGTGGGCTTCAGAGAGCCTTTTGTTGCAGGCGCGGGCGGCGGAGATGGACATTGTGGCGTTGCTTTGTAAAAAGGCTCTTTGGATGATAAGTGGTCTTGTACCAGCCTTCCACCGCTCGCACTTAACACTGCACCCTTCTCCCACCCACGGGCGCCAGCCAGCAAACTGGGACACAATGGTCCAGTTTGACCACAACACAACCGTTTCTGCAGAGAAACGGCAACGTAAACGAGCAAACGTTGAGCTCAGTTATCAAAGTAAATGTGTTGCATCATAATTTGTCCATTTTTAAGGCTGTAAAGGTAATAAATCTTCTGGAAAGGTGACACTGTGTGGACTTTCACAGTAACCCAACACTAATGGCTCCTTCCTTTCAGAGCAGCAACACAAGATGCCATTGAAACAGCCTCTCTTCACACCAACTGGCCTTTAGCTGGACTAAATGATTGTCTCTGTCCTGCAGAAAATTAATGGCAAGAGAAGAAGACAGTAGGAGGGATGTAGGTGAGGCTGGAGGGTTTTTTGTGCTGTAGATTGATGCACATTTGACACTGACTGGTTCTTTTGTTTCTGCATCTCTGAGTTATCAGAACTGGGGGAGAATTTTCTCTAAAACTCAGCAGTTTTCTGCTTAAAAGTAAAAGAAAACCCCTCAGCTGTATTGTTTGTCTTCTCTTGATACTTTTACTGTGTTTCTACAGATTGTGGATGGAAGGAAAAGTGAAGAAATAAATGAAGTTATGGAGGAAAATAATTGGTGGCTTGATAAAAAACAAACGGATGGACAGATGGACTAACATGACAGATAAATGAATGGATGGATGGATGGATAGATGGTTGGATGCATATATAGATGTCTTGACAGATGGACAAACATGGTTGGATGGCTGGTTGGTTGGATGGCTGGTTGGTTGGATGGCTGGTTGGTTGGATGGCTGGTTGGATGGTTGGATGGCTGGTTGGATGGCTGGTTGGTTGGATGGATGGCTGGTTGGTTGGATGGATGGTTGGTTGGATGGCTGGTTGGATGGCTGGTTGGATGGCTGGTTGGTTGGCTGGATGGCTGGTTGGTTGGATGGCTGGTTGGATGGATGGCTGGTTGGTTGGATGGCTGGTTGGTTGGATGGCTGGTTGGATGGATGGCTGGTTGGATGGCTGGTTGGTTGGTTGGATGGATGGTTGGTTGGATGGCTGGTTGGATGGCTGGTTGGATGGCTGGTTGGTTGGCTGGTTGGTTGGCTGGATGGCTGGTTGGATGGTTGGATGGCTGGTTGGATGGCTGGTTGGTTGGATGGCTGGTTGGTTGGATGGCTGGTTGGATGGATGGCTGGTTGGATGGCTGGTTGGTTGGTTGGATGGATGGTTGGTTGGATGGCTGGTTGGATGGCTGGTTGGATGGCTGGTTGGTTGGCTGGTTGGTTGGCTGGATGGCTGGTTGGATGGTTGGATGGCTGGTTGGATGGCTGGTTGGTTGGATGGCTGGTTGGTTGGATGGCTGGTTGGATGGATGGCTGGTTGGATGGCTGGTTGGTTGGATGGCTGGTTGGATGGATGACTGGATGGCTGGTTGGTTGGATGGCTGGTTGGATGGATGGCTGGTTGGATGGATGGTTGGTTGGATGGCTGGTTGGTTGGATGGCTGGTTGGTTGGAGCTTTTAGGACGAAGACAACAGTAAAAGTCTGTAAATCTGTTTCCGTCTCCAGACCAGAAACCTCAGGAACGTTTCCAGAACGTTCTGCTCTGCGCAGGAATCCGGGCGGAAAGTTCTGCTCCTCCGTGGAGAACAGAAAGTCTCTCCTCCTTTAACATCCAAAAACTAAACAAAAGAGAAACCGGGCCTCTGTCTGCAGCCTTCGCTGCTGACGGCGCCGCCAGGAGAAAATGTACAGTAACCATGAAGAGCAGCCAAAGTGTGTCAGAAGGAAGCAATTAGCAGCAGTTCCCTTAGTGCTGACCTCCATTTTCCTGCCATGCCCGGCCTAAATTAGTCAAATAATAGGATGTGAGCAGGATTAACGACAAAAGAAGAGCCAAAGGAAGGAAGTGCTTTTGGAAAGATGCGACAATCAGAACAGATCTGAAAAAAACAAAAGCCTCAAATTCATTGATTTAAATCCTAAACCTCGGTTGTGAAACGTTATTTATTGTTATAAATCTTTGCCCACCTTTCTGTTTCTACTCTGGATGTCTGAGCCTCTTAAAAGCTTAAGGGACTGATCACGGATTACAGGCAGGATCCCATCAGACACTAATGGGAATGAAAAGGGTTCCTGTGTCTGCGGGCGACAACTGGAGAGAAACAAAACATTCAATTTCAAAATATTTTACTGATCAGAGGGAAATTAAACAACTTGTTACGGCCACACAAATAGAGCTGAAATGATTAATCGGATTAATCAATTGTTGAAATGATTAATCAATAAAGTTGCAGAACAACACTCAGAGCGGTACTTAAGCTAAAATGGACAAAAGTATTTGAACATTCTGAATACAAAAAAAACAACAACTATGTAAATATGTTCCACACAAAACTCCTAATGTGGCTTTTTGTTTTTAGCTTCACCTGGTTCAAAAATCTGCTCTTCAACACCTTTTGGTATCAATTATTAATCGATTATTACAAAAATGCGTCGTCAGATCAGACCTTCTCTCTACTGATGCTAAAAGATTTTCACATGTTGCAATTCAGGCAATAAAATGTGTATTTTCTTATTTACGAAGGGAATTTAATGGTTTATTTTGAATATTGTGTAAAAATGATTAAGTTTTTAAATGAAAAATCACCAGAATGTGACAATTTTTTTATCTGAATAATTTCCATATTAAAGAACTGCTCCAAAAATCTCCTCACTGACTTAAAACCAAGAAGCTTTTATTACTTGCCGACGGCTTTTTGAATATTTTTGTTGATAATTTACAAGCAGTAACCATCCAAACCAGCTCAGTCAGGGATGATAAAACCGTTTAACATCATGCTCTGCTGTAGAGCAGCAGCAGCTCTGGTGTGGGAACCATTGGGGTCAAAGGTGAATCTGCAGGACTCTAGACATTTATCATCGAATGTTGTAAAGCTCCGCTTGTAATCATCCACCAGCTGCGAACAGAAAGTCCTGTTTTTGAAGCAGAATTGTGCAAGACCAGTAACTTGCAGAAAAAAAAGTGATTAAAGAGCTTCAATCAGCTGAACTTTAAAACATTAAGATAAAACGCATGAAGTGATGAAATAAAAGAACATTTAAATAATAAGTTCAAATGTTTTATCGTTGCTAAACAGCTAAACATTTCATTGCATATAAGCAAGTTTTGTGATTTTTAATTATTTCGGACTTGAACTGATGCAAAACTTCTTTCTTTAAATCAGCTTTTAGATCTGGAAGTCAATTAAAGAGCAGAATATTTATTTACTTATTTTTAAACTTACTTAATTACGTCACCAGGAAAGAAAAAAAAAACATATTTTGCAAGTTTCCTCAAAGAGATTATTTTGCCTAACGCAAAAATAAATCTCAATAGATTAACAGATTATGAATGAAGCTGAATGGTGATGGATTAGACTGAAACTTCAACATTAACTGTCTCAATCTTTAATGAATCTTGTAGCAAACATATAAAAAATAAACTTGATTAAGTCGGACTTACATTTGGTGAACTGGTACCAAATGTTTCTGTTGGCGAAATGCAAAAAATAGAAAAACATGTCGTTGTAATTATTTGGTCACACTCAGTATTGCGATGACTAATTATGGCGTGAGTGAAATTAATGGTAATTATGATCATTTCCCTAAATTAAGCTGCTCTCTTGGGATTTCGGAAACAGACAAATATTGGAAATAGTATTGAAATATCTCACATCCGCTCTAAAACCATCCATCATTCTTACATTGGAGGAGATGCTCTGCGGCGTCCATTAGCAACAAATCTTCTTCTTAAGCTGCAACAATCACAACGTTTCACTAAAACACGACTGATGCTGCTGTCCACCCACCAACCAAATAAATATTTAAGCCGTCATCATTCATCTGGTGTCACAAGCTGCAGCGCATTAACAGCACAGATTTACTGGTTTCATTTCAGAGATCAAACACCTTTAAAGTCCATCTGCGGCGGATTCTTACCAAACATCTTTATGAGTCTTTTTGTTTTTTTAGCAAAAACAGGATGTGTAGGTTTTTGTTTGTGGGATGGAAAATGATATAAGATAGAAAAAAGAACAGATTTAAACCTAATAAGACAAAACATTTTGCTACTGTATTATTTTTAATGTCATTTTCTGTGAAAATTCAATACAAATACAAATTGAATTTAAACTTATGTTATCTTTTTTTAAAGGATAGGTCTGTGGCCTATACAAAACATGTTCATCCTGCTCAGGTCAGAACGTTTCTATCACTTTAAATCCAATCCACAGCTCAACATTTACAGAAGTAAGTGAAAATAGCTGCGCACAGATGTGCAGGTGTTCAACTATACACCTTTGAAAAGCATCAGTAGAGCCTCCTGCACAACCAACGAGGATGCAGCAAGTGGTTTCTGAGTGGTACGTCAACAACAAAAACACTTGTCCTTTCCAGCAGCCATTGTACAGCGCATGCAGCAGTTAAAAACCAGCTGACCAAACGTGCTGGAAGTCCACTTGGGTTGCTAAGTAATAGGTTGACTTGGCCGGGGTTGCTCGGTAATGGTGGAATGTGACTTACCGGGAGATTTTTGAAACCAAAAAACTAATTCCCCCAAAACAGCTTTTATTAGGCGCTTTGTTTGTTCTTTAGAAGCAGCTGAGACCCGAATGGAGGTTTCTTCTCTCCCTTCACAGTTCTGATCTGACAGGGAAAAAAACTCAACACTGCAAACTCCTCGTCACCTTTCATCCTCAGGTGAAGGTGATAACGCCGCCACGCACCTACGCGCTGATGAACGATGGGGTTTATCTTCAAGATCCATACAGGAGTGAACAAAGGAAGGCGAGCTGCGACTCGGGGGGGCGAGGCGAATGCCTCCAGCGTGACGACAACTGGCGCTAACAACTCGGACTGGAATTTCCACAAGCCGAGACATAAACCAGCCTGCTGGGACCAGTTACAATCAGGACGTCAAGAATATTTACTATGATGGAGAGATTAGTGGGAGAAGGAGAAAATGAAAGCAACACGGCCCCTTCGTTAACGCCATATGATGTACACACTACACATAGTGATCAGAATTAGACAAATGTAATTAAAATAGCTTCAAATATACAAACTAAAACTTAAAGTTTGAAATGTTTGCATTAAAAACGTCTATAAATGTTTAAGTAATACAAAAGTAAAAAAAAATACGTCAATAAAATGGAAAATTCCATCGTTAAAGATATTAGTGCTGTGCAGATTAACCAATCAAATTTTACTTGACAAGCCACACTGACGATTTCAATTATTTCACAAATAAAAAAAAATAAAAAAAATACTGAAATCATTTTGATTTTCCTCATTAAACATAGACACATTAACTGGAGGCTAAACTCTCTATTTTAGACAATAATATTGTCGTTTTGAGACCATTTTCATGAAATATATTGTTAAATAACAATAAAATGTAATTTTGTCAAGAACACTCAACACTGGAACTGAAAAATGTTTTAAATATCCAAAATAAAAAAACAACTAAAAACAAATATAACTGAAATTTAAAAAAGTGTAATATGAAGTCTCTGTAAAAAAAAAAAAGCCCTTCAAAAAATGTGAATAGAAATAATCAAACTCATTTTAATTTATCATGGGATTAATTGATTATTTGAGTGTTCAGTTCATTTTTATATAAGTTATACGGAAATTGCTGCCGTTTCTGAAAAACTGTCTGGCTCCATTCATCAGCAAAATTTGTTTCAGTTAAACGGTTTCTTACCGACAACCAGCCGGTTTCAGGTCCATCAGTCCGGTTTCCACCGCAGGACTGAGGCCGCCCTCCAGAAAGTGTCCAGTGACACACACATTAATATGAAAGGTGGAAGAACCAGAGTGCTGGTTCTGTTGGGGCCTCAGCGCAGCATTCGACACTGATGGCCATGATATATTATTGAAGTGACTCTCCGGTCCGGTACTGGACCGGTTCCAGTCTTGGATACATTACAGGGACTTCTCTGTGTCAAAAGGCAGCTGACACAAGTCACATGTGGAGCACCCCAAGGCTGAATCCTGGGAACCCTCCAATTTAGAACAATATGCTCCCATTAGCTCAGGTAATAACAGGAAAGAGGATCAACGATCATCGCTACGCAGATGATACACAGCTCTACATTAAGATGGATTAGGGCAATTCAAAATGTTTTACATAAATTAAAAAGAAATACAAACAAAACGACAAAAGAAAAAGAATCTAATAATGTTGACCCAAAGTATATTAACTACAAACTCCTGTTCAGAGTTGCTAGATGAGTATAAGTAAGTCTAATTCCTTTTCTAGGTTGGAAGAACAGGAGTCTAAAACGTAGATACTAAGGTAGTTTTTCTGGATTCTAAGTTTGTTCTAATCCCGGTTCTGGGATGCTGGATAAGTATGAGTAAGTTAGTATCCTCTGGACTTTCTAAGGAAGTTCTAACTTTGTAAAAGTAAAGAGTACTCCACAGTTTCTAAGTAATAATAATAACTAAATGTTTCCAAGTTTGTTTAAATTCCTTTTCTGGGTTAAATAGTGAGTACTCCACAGTTTCTAACAAGTAATGAATAAACTAGACAACCAGACAGACAAGGGCAAGAACCGACACATCAAGGGAAAATAGCACAATAGCAACATTGAAGACATGGCCAGCAAAGGCAGTGATGTCAGGGAAATGTATCTGTAAACAATGAGAAGCGTCTGTGGTTTGACCATGAATTTTGTACAGCCTGCTCTCCCATGCAAAAACAGTTTGTGATAGAGATGGTATTATCTCAGAGCCTGTCCTTGAGTCCCGCCATATGATTCCATGGTTGTCATTAGGAAGGAGGGAGGAGAAGATAGGAAGGAGTGGCTTATTTATATAAACTCCAGGAGATTTGACATAACCAGCCAGCCAGCCAAGGCAGAATAAACAAATTGTCTGTAGAACGGGCAGACTTAAAGTCCCAACTGGTACATCTCTTATTTCCAATCATCCAAATTTGCGTGGTCGTTCCCATGTCAAAAGCTAGCAACTTCTCCAAGATCGATTCCAGCCAGCTAGTGAGTTTTAGCGTCCAAAGAACCACATCCAACTTGTTCCTCTGTCTCACAGCATCAGTCTGAGTGTTCGCTAGTTTGACTCAGTCTGTCACAAATTTGTCGATATGCCAGGTATCCGCAAGCTCCAAACAGCAGAAGTCCTGTTATCATGAGTCCAAATAAATCATTATGGGTGTGTACACCAGTTATCCAGATCCATAATTTGTAGATTCGGAACCCCCCCAAAAAAAAAACAATCAGATCCAGGATGCTGCTGCTGGCGTTCTGACTAAAACCAGGAAGATAAAGAACGTGACCCCAGTTCTACAGTCCGTACACTTTAAAACTGGTTTATAAATCACTGAATGGCTTAGCATCAAAATGCATTGCTGACTCAACCTTCCAGACTTCCCAGGTCTTCTGGTTCTGCTCTGCTCTGCATTCAGAACCAGAACCAAACATGGAGAAGCAGCATTCAGTTTCTACGCACCACAAATCTGGAACAAACGTCTGAAACACAGAAGTTAATAATAACTGGAACATTGACCAAAATGTGATGTTTAAAGCTTGTTTAGTAATTGGTGACTGTTACTTTAAGCTTCCTTGCTGCTTCACTGTACCATACAAATAAATCTGACTTAACAAAAGTGAACTGTTCATCAATATAATCAGTAATGATGCTCATTATTCATCGGTAGAGCGAATTTACCAGCATAATGATCCAAAGAAAAAGGAAAATGTTCATCTACTGTTTGCAGAATCCTCCTCTGCAGGCCGCATTCCAGAAGATCCTTGTTCCCATGCAAAACATTCCCCCTCCCACCTCTTTGGGCCGACCGGTTCTTACAGCCAAACATTTTCTACCGGATCAAACTGACCTGGCTGCTGCAGAAAAGAAAAGAAAGAAGAAGAAGGGAAAAAAAAAGAGCCCAACAGTCTAAATGTCAATGTCAGAGCAGACACAATGAGATTCGTATCGGTTTGTCCTTTTCCTGCCGGGGGCAGCGACCCCTGATTGCATCGTTTGAAAAAGCGCCGCGGGACAGATCTCCGGGTTGTTACCTAGCAACAGGTTGTAAGGAAGACACTGGCCTGGCTTGAAGGATGAGAGGACACTTGAGAGACAATACCACAGTCCTCCCTCATGAATTATCCCGATTCGGAAAAGAATAACGCTGACCCGAGGACTCGCTTGAATACCAATTAGTACCTGAGGCTCCTTCATGGAAATTTAATGATATCAGTTCTTCTGAATGCAGAGCGAGTCTGCATTCAGAAGACTGGTGAGATGTAGAAATAAAGCAGAAATAAACACAGAAGACAAAAATAAACAGATTTTAGATGTATAAAAGTCTTCCAAGTAATGAGAGTACTAACGTTTTTTACTCCAGAATAAAATGATAAACCAGTTAAACCACTTTGGGTCACCAGTTCAACTTTGGGGTCTTTAGATCTTCTAAACATCTTTAAAAAACTGGCTCTTCGGAAGCCAAAAACATCAACATTAATCATAAGTTGTGTACATTTTAAGGTGTTTTCATGCATTTCTTATTCCACAGTTTTATTTTAATGGCCATATTTGTTATCGTGCTGTGGTGGGAAAATTATTCTAAGTTAACATCTGATGGTCATGTTATACTAAATACTTGTGAACTCACCAAAAGAACCTGTTTGGGTTTCACACTTTTCTTTCTCAATTTTGACTTAAAAATGCAAAATAATAACCAGCCAAATAAAAACTGGACCTTGCTGGTGTACAGATTTAAACTATTCTCACTTTGGAGTAACTCAAGGTTCTGTGTTTGGTCTCCTGCTTTTCAGTTTGTCTCTTAAGTGCATTTAGAAAGTTCATACACCTAATTTCTCAGCTGGTGCAGTTTTAAAACTACATGTAAAAATTCCCAACCATAGGAAATATATGCAAACACTCGCACTGCAAATAATCATCATCTTAGTAAACAATTACTCATGTGATTAACCGATTAATCGGATTAAAAAATGGCTACATTCTTAAGATTTTTTTATTTAACCACTAAAAGATTAGAAATACATTAAAATATGAAAATAAACAATTTAATTCCCTTGTAAGAAATAAGAAAAACATTTTATTGCCTAAATTGCAATAAAATAGCAATTTAGTTTGTTACTGATCATTCAATAGGTATTCAATGAATATTTAAATTTTTTTTTTAATTTTTATAGAATTTCAATCAATTTGAGGAGTTCTGATACAACATTTTTACAGACAAAAGTTGTATTTTTTTTATCTTAAATGCAAAATGTATAAATTATATGTTCATTTAGGCTTAAGTATGTGTCTTTTGGTGCGTCTGTATACTCCAGTTAACAATTAATCGATTGCTAAATTAGTTGTCGATCATTTTCATAATCGATTAATCCGATTAATCGTTTCAGCCCCAATGGAGTCCTTATCAGAATTGTTCTTTTACTTTGTACGACTGTTGAGGCTTTGTGTTCATCGTGAAAAGAAGCAGAAAAGCCACGTTTTTTTAGCTAAATTAAGAGCAAATTCTGAAAGCGCCGCCCTGCTGCTGGCGCAGCGGCGAGCAGAGTAATGAATGCAGCAGCAGCAGCAGCAGCAGCAGCAGCAGCGAGGTCTAATCCCAATGAGAGTAGTAAAAACAGATGCTATCAGAGGGAGACAAAGAGGATTAAAGAGAACGTGTCGTTTTCTTAGGTGCGCTGACAGTTTGAGGCCAGCAGCAGTCGGAGCGTGCAGCAGCTGTTTGTGAGCACATCAATACACACAACACCGTCGATCCTTCGCTCCTCATTACGTCCAGCAGAGATTGGAGGTTTTTGCTGAGTCATGCTTTGCTGCCCAGCCTGATGGAGCTGATGGCAGCTGTTTGGAGCTGCATCCGCCTTCCTCTGCTGCCATCGTTACTCGTTTCAAACGCTCTTCTTCTACTGCTGCTCCTGTCGTTTCCATCAGTCCCGGTTTGGTTAACCCTTTGTTGGTAGTCGCGATCTATTTCTGCTCAAGCTCAAATACGAACTTTTGGACCCTTGTGGGGTCATTGAGCTTTTTTCACTGTGTCTACCAAAGCTGCTGCAGGAATATGTAGGCAAATTTCTGTTGCTATGCAAACATTCAGCTGCTCTGCCTTTGATCAGCTGATTGAGAGGAAATTTGAATAAGGATCCTCTGAATCTGATTGGTGGGTCGAAGGTTCAAAGAGCAAAACCTAAATTAGCCTTTAAACTGTTTTTTTGTTTTTGATTTGGTCAAGGTAATTGAGGATAGAAAAAAGAAGTAAATCTGCAAGAAAAAAAAATCAGGAATTTTGAGATTAATTTCAGAAATTTTCTAGAAAAAAAAAAGACAATTTTTTTAGTTCGCAAAGTTGAAAATGTTCTAGAATTTTTTTTTTGAAATTTAATTTTTTTCTAGAACATTTCTGAGATTAATCTCAAAATTAGATCAGATTTTTTGGTAAAAATTTACTCCTTTTTAAATTTACAACAGCCTTAATACGCCTTTGTTGTTTTTAAGGACAGATAAGCGACTTTAAAATGTGTTTGACACAAAACGTGCTTCAGTGTACAGGTGGGCGATGTGGACTTAGTATCTTACCGCGATATTTTGTGGTATCATTGTGATAACGATAAAGATGGTGATTTAAAACTGTAAAAAATTTAATTCGTGTCATTAAACTGCACATAGTAAATGATTTAACAGTAGTTTTGAATTCACTGATATTTATTAATGCTCTCAAGGAACATTTGTAATCACATTAAGTTATTTATCATAACAGCAAATCAAAATTGCTGCTATAATAAGACATTTTTTATGATAAGCCTACATGAGTGAGCATTTCTACTTTCCTGAAACATCCCAGAAAGGTGAGGCAGTTTCTTGAACGTGAATTAGTTGAGCGTGTCAACATCTGCCTGCTAAACTCACTTTCCCACCAGGATTATGAAGTAATTAGAAACTTTGCTTTAGGCGAAGAAACGATCAAACTGATGGATTAAGACACAAAAACAGGATATGCTAGCATAATGACTGCTAGCACAGTCAACAGCCAGACCTCCGTTCTGAACTCCTCAAACGTTTCTCCTGCATGTTTGACATCGATCATTAGCGGCAGCTAAAACTATTTTATTGTCCTTGTGTCTGAGCCAATTAAATGGCAGTAATTTGGTATCTTGTGTGTGTATCTTGGCCTAGAGCCAAAGAAAATATTGAGAGAAAATGAACTGCAGGAGGATTTATGGAAACTGATTGGTGTGACATTGTCACTATTCTTGGAATAATGTACGTTACTGTAGCGCAGTGAGTGATATACTTACCTGTTTCCATTCATTATTGCTATATTTTACACAATCTAATTTGCCCACTAGCATAAAATAATCCCTGTTGAACAGTTTTTGAGAGGAATGGGACAACTGGAGCTCCTGTGCATTAGAGTAAGAATGCTGAGCAGATGTTGCAATGATTCCCGAATGCTGCCAAACTTTTTACTTTTTTTTTTTTAAGTCCAGTTTTTGCTTTTACTTTTCAGGACAAGGTGCCGGTTTGTTAGGTCACCAAGCTAATGCTCTAAACGTTCCTCCTGACCTCCTGTTGGGCTGAAAAATGATGATCCCTTAAAGATCTTTAACAAATCAAAACTGTAGCTTAAAAGCACGAGAGAAAAATAAACAGTTTCTTGTTCTATGATTTTAGTTGTTTAGGAAATAAAAAAATAATGCAATAAACTTCAAACACTGAAACCAAAAATCAGTCTCTGTTAAACCGAAAGCCAAAAATCAAACTGAGAAGCTCAAACTGAGACTCCCTGACATCAGGGGTGATAAAAGTTTAGGAGGATCCAGCCGTGGCCGGTTAGCAGCGACGCCAGCACTGACCCAAACGCTGCCGCGTCTAATGGCTCGGTTACCTTGCACTTCATCATGTCGCTGACCCGCTGCTTCATGGACTGGCCGGCTTTGGGTCTGACCAGGATGTAGAGGGCTTTGACGTCAGGGCAGCTCCGCAGCAGCTTCTCCACCAGCACCTTCCCCATGAAGCCGGTGGCGCCCGTGATCAAAACGCTCTTCCCGGCGTAGTACTCCGGTATGGACGCCATTCCGTCGTTTATCAGCCTGATCCGAGTTTCTGACGTCTGCTGCTCTTCTTCTTGGCCTTCTGAAAACTCCTGCAGAGGCAGAACAACGACAGAGTTGAATATGAATGTTCCTTTAAACTTTTTGAGAAAGGGTGTTCAAAGTGAGGTTCGGGGGCGATTTGAGGGCCCCGGACTGATCTTGTTCCAATTTATTCCTGAATTCTGGTCGGTTGGGGGGGGGGGGGGGGGCGCAAAAAAAAAAAAAAATTTTAAAAAAAAATATTTTTTAAAAAAAAAAAAGTCTGGGTTTCTTTTTTTTTTCTTGGTACTAAGGACCGATTTTCCTTTTTCC
>CAEGAE010051219.1:0-15060 GCA_903067095.1 Girardinus metallicus
AAGGAGCAATGGTCCCCATAACCCCACATTGCAGACAGAAATAGGTCCCCATAAGTATATACAAACCTGGTACACACGCACACACACCCCTCCCCCTGTGTGGTTTCTCTCCATTAGAATGAGAAACCACACACTTTTTTGTAACCATCACTAAGTAACCATCCTGACATAATTCTGGCTAGTATTGTTTTGGCATAGTTAGGTCTAAAAGCTTCACTTTGACACCTCCAAACATTCATTTAGTCCTTTTGACCAAACAGTTCAATCTTAAGCTTCTCTGATTAAAACACTCTTCGACGTGTGAGGTTAAGATTGACCTTAAAGGGGTCTGATTGGGAGCGCGGGCTTCTTTCCTGCTCAGCACTCGCTTACTTCAGGTAATGTGAAACTTGCTTCACTGGTAGACTTCAGCCTAGTGGTTCCCATGTTGATCCCAAACAATTTCATTTCACCTTAGAGTGAAGGTTTGGTAACCAGAGGAGAACCGCATGTCCCAACAGGATAATGATCCCAAAACCACCAAAACTGGTTTGAAATAAACAAAACAAACCATCAGTAAGCTTCTGGAGTAATCCTCCTTAAGCCCCATCAAATGTTGTGATGTAAAGACAATGCTTAAAAGCAAAAACTGTGTGTGGTTATGCCAAGAGAATAAACTTTGGGTTTGGGAGCTTGTTTCTGTCATTTCGACTGCGTGTGGACCAATATAAGTTCGAACTTGTGCTCCTTATTCTTGTTTTTAGCAGTCATGCTGTGAATTTATTCCACACTGGAAGAAACACAGTTCAACCCCCCCCCCCCAAATCTACACAACAGTCTTGCTCATGATGGGTCGATGTCAACTTCAGTTTTGGTCAAAGATCTAAACCAAATTGTGACGGCAAGATTATTTCACAAAATACCAAACAGCAGTCCTTAATGAAAACACTTCTTGTGTGAGATATCCATCGGAGGAAAAAAACATGTTGCCATTCTTCCCAAGTCAAAAAGTTGCTTTGACTTGGGAAGAATGAGCTTGTGGTGAATACTCCATCAGATGGGTCTCTAGTGTTTCAGCAACAATAATCAGCCAAAAGGAAAATAAATGTCTGTTGAAATCTGCAAAGCATCACAAGTCTCCATCCTGGATCGAAGCCCTTTCTCACATCTACCCCTGCCTGTCCTGCAGATTCAGTGCTGGCAGCAGAACATCTGTGTGGTGAACAACCAGACTTCTGCTCAGCTCAGCTGCCATCAGTCGGTCATCACCGCTCTGGAGACGGAGCTGCAGCAGATGAAGACGTGTATGACCGAGCACCGGATCAAGTACGACACGGTGCTGGAGATAAAGGCCAGGCTGCAGAGCGAGATCGCCGAGTACAGGAGGCTGCTGGAAGGAGAGGGATATGAACATAATAAGTGAGACACGTTTACCCAAACTTGATCAGAGAACCTGTTCATGGGACTATTTATACTTTACCGTAACTTACTTAACTTCTTTCACAGGGCTCTGATCATCAAGCAAGTGACAGAGGAGGTTGAAGGTAAGAATCTCAACCCTTCACTCTTTTAATCCTGAATATTTTAATTTGTATCAAAATCGCTGACATTTTCTCATCTTCTTACATTTTATTGGCTTTTTATTCCCTTTGCAGAGCAAAAACCCCACATTGAGAAGAGAGTGAAGACCATCGTAGAGGAACTTGTTAATGGACAAGTTGTGTCCTCCTCTGTTGACACTCAAGTGCACACTGTTCAGTAGTCAACCTGCCTCCACTAAAACCTGCTGAGTTAGTGATTTACCTGTGATTTTTAGCTGACCACATGTTCTTTTTGGTGTTTTGGATTTGTCTTGACATATGCAGCGAACTTGATTTGTGTGCTGGTCTTTATGCGGGCTCTGCTTTTGGAAAAACTCGTAACCTAAAAATCAAATAAACAACTTCAAAAATCCAGTTGTAAACAAACAGAATGTGAATCTGGGATCATATAAACGTCCATCATTTTGATCATAGTTGAAACTCATGCCGCTCTGTAAGCTAATCATAGTGCCTAAAGATAAAATATATAATAATACTATAAACCCAAAGTAGATATCTTCAGAGAACATAAATTTCACTTCGATGTAATGTAAGTTATGACCACCAGGTGTCTCTGTTGTCTCCGAGAAGACGGTCTGGCACAGCTTCATGTTGCATAACCTGCATTTGCTAAAATGGAAACAGATTTTTTTGCTGCAAAAGAGACCCTTCCAAATATGATTAGCTTGATTTACTGGCAGCAAGTTAATTATCTGTTGGATGTGTAAAACTGAAGCTTTATTACCGGTGGCATTTCAAAAGTCCCGGAGGAAACGAAGCCAATGCTGGATTTGACACAGTAGTACGCAGGGGGGGGGATTGCTTTTGCTTTAGTAAATAGATCGTACACAGAGATTTACAATGCTCTTTGTATGAGCTAAAACTAATTCTGGAGACATCAAAGGTTTCTTTTTCAGAGTGGAGTTGAGTGAAGCAGAGCGTTGGGATTAGTGCAGTAATTCACTCGGTAAAAGTGACTCAGTGGTTTGAGGTCCGCCTCCCCTTCGCTGCTTTTGTGCGGCTGCTTTCTTTGCTGGATCTGTTTGGAATCAGGGTTGTCATCTATAATCCTCTGTCAAAATGTCAAGTTTACGTAACCATAGAGGTGAAACTCGATCACATCGACACTTCAGTTGTTAAACAACCTGTGCTGAAGCTGAGGAACTCATCTTTATTTTACGTGCAAAAATAATAATAAAAAAAGTTTTAAAGTGTTAGGTTGACTACGGCGATCACTGGCGCAGGTAGAGGTGGGCTGGTGGTGCTGCAGCCCAGTAGGGCAGCTAAACTAATAAGCACTTTGCACAAAACATAACATTATTTAAGAAAACAGGTACCATCAAATCAATTAAGTTGCAGGAAGAAGGCAGAAGCCACAGTTCAACTTGTTTAAATAGACCACAGCCCAGAGTTAGTAGCACAGGAAGTTTGAACAGCATTTAGCTCACTTCAGCTTTATTTGTTAAGGGCAAATCCAGAATAAACACCATTTCAAGTGTGCAATCAGAAAATACACCCTACATGATAAGGTGTTCTCGGTTTCTAAAGTGATTCAACTTCACGTGTGCAAATCACACACTATATATTTCACCATGTCATGAAAGTAGAGAAACACTAAGTAGACTCGAAACCCTAAAAGTATTTAAATTGGGCATATTTCCTTTGCTTTTATAACCACCTGTGTATAACTAAGTTAAATCCAGATTTATTCAGTTAAATTCAAGTGCAGTCACATTTAAAACCTGTATAATTGCATGCAGTCCTATTTAATCCAGTTACTAATTATAAAAGTACAGGTCAGTGAAAATCAGTATCTAAAGCAAACCTGCATGCTACATTAAATCTTTTCTAGAGTCCGCAGCTCAACAATCTGAGCACCGCAGGCAAATGTGTGACAAGCTTCTTTTATGTATACAAGTAGCAAAAAGCAGCTTGAATTCGTTGAAGCTAATTGGAATATTTTTGACGTCCTCATTGATTTTTTTCACCACAATGAGGCTGTCTGGAGGAGATGGTCTCCTCCAGACAGCCTCTGCACCGCTGCTTTGGTCTCCACTTTAGTTGTTTCCTGCTTCTCATCGACACAAGCGAACAGCACAAAACTGACTAGAAACCTCAGGTGCAAAAAAAAACGCCCTCAAACACAAAACTCTGGTTGGAGCATCTCTAATTTCAAAGTGCTTCCTCCTGGTGTGAAAACTGTAAAAACAAATGGCTGCCTGAAGACATGTTTTTTTTTTGTTTGTTATAGAGGATTTACAATCAAGCTAACCAGAATGAGGTATTTCACATTTGTGTTCAGGTCCTCAGAAAATAAAATCCTTCCGTTAGTTTACTGCAGCTCCCTCCATCATTACCACGGCGCCACACAAGCACGTTTTATGGCTTTTAAAATTTTTTTTTTTTTTATTGGAAATAATCAACTTTAATTTTCATCGATGGGAGCTGTAACTTTCCAGACTTGTGAAATCTCTGCAGGCTTTGCATGAAAATCTGTGTGGGGTGTGGTCACTCCCTGCAGGGCATCAGAAGAAACCCGTACAGGAAACAGAGCGTGCAACAGAACACAAAGACACCAGATTACTGCCAAAAAAAAAAAAAAATCTGACTGGGCTGTGAGTCATCTTGGCACTAACTCACACCTTCACAATGAGTAGAGAGATACTGTTTTGTATTGGCCCACACTGAAGGGATCCACGCCCAGGTAAAGGCCGATGGGCATATCTATCATGCTTCTGCACATTACGGACAAACTGTTCTTCGTTTTATGACAAGCAGGGGGGGCTTTCTATACGCCGGATAAGCTCTTTCTACTCAGACTTGAACCTGCTTTTTGCATCATGAGAAGGAGAATGCAGGGCAGGCAAATGTGTGACAAGGACTTACCCATGATCTTCTTGCCTCAACCGCAAACTGATCTCCAACTTATGCGCAATAATAACCCACTTAAGAAGTCATAAATTAGGTTGAGTCTGTGGTAAGGTTTGGATTGTTCCAGCAAGCGAAGCGCTGATTACTTCATTCAGCAAAACGGAGCAAGCAAATACAAAGCTTCCAAACAAAAACCACAACCACACCTTGGCTTATCCCCACACATACCGACACCATCAATCACTCAGAGAGAAATGGAACAATGGCTTCACTGTGACTGTACGAAAGGTGAGCGTGTGCAGGAATGAACAGCGTTAAAATGAGTTGTACATTTAAGATAAAACAAAGAACAAGACAAACAGAGAGCAGGTGAATACGGTGTCATTAACTCTTATTTACATGTGCATTTTCCTCTGTTTGCTGGTGAGCAGTTCCATAAATCTCAGGGATTAACCAGACCTTAAAGAGTTCATGTTGCGCGGTGGGAAAGGTTTGTGCTTCTTGAACTTGAGAAGTTGTTTTGCTCGTGTAGAAGAAATAATTTGCATTGTTGATTTTGACTTATCTTATTTGCATGAATCAATCATAAGCAAAGGTGGGCCTTTTAACAGAATAAAACAAATTCAATAAAAACAGCTTACATTCGTGTTTCTTGACTTGGCTTTAATGTTTTTGTTGTTTGTCTTTGGAAGAGGTCGCGGCAAAAGGTGGTTCTACAAAGTTTTTGTTACGCTTTTGCATTTAAAATTTTTGCAAAAACATTGCGGTTTGTGCTTGTAATTTGAAGAAATATGACATAGCTGAGCGGGTAGGAATGGAATACAATGCAGTTGATACTAACAAAGAATGTAAATCATCATTTGTCCCTGTTATAAATAGCCTTGCCAACAATTCAGGTTTGGTCATCCATTGTCTATACAGGCTCATGCTTGCAGGGGGAGCGGGTATCTATCTTGAGCTGTCATTGGGTGCAAAGTGAAACACATCCAGGTTGGTCGCAACTCTGTTGATCTCTGGCCAATGAAACCACAGAAACTAATTTCTGTGCATTGTGTCCTGAATGTGCTGTTTAGTGCTTTGTCTTTCCTTCTGGCTGCTGATGCTCATGTTTAATTACGGGACAGAGAGATCTTCTCACGTTACCTTGTTATGATTACTTACCCAGGGCAACAAAGCAACCACAAGCTGCAAACATTTCCGGATCGTCGTTTTGCCTCGCAGCAGTGATGTGAGCAGGTCAAATCATGCCAAAATGCCAGCGCTTTCTCAAACAGAGCTGTCCTGTAGCAGCACATTTACAATTTCTCTCCCTGATCTGCACTCACGCTGCTACCAGCAAAATATGGAGACTAAATGCAAACTAATTGTTCTTGAACATGAGCTTTTTGTCTCAGGATGTGAGAGATTGTGGAAGCTGAATGCAGTCAATCTTTGACAAACCGAACATTTTTCCAATTGTGACAGCTCACCAATTATCCTTTTTATGATAAAACAAATGCAGCCAGAGTTTGTGAAAAGTTTTGAGTTGAGTCTGCCAAACTGTCAGACAAGGAAGAGTCTCACATTGGACATTTTTGAAACAGGACAATTTACCTACATGCCTCAGATTTGAATCTGTTTGATTGAGGGCATTAGTGACATCTAGCATGTGTACAGTTTACAGTGAACTTGAAATGGTAGATAAGAATTTGACACATGTTGCAGCTGCTGATGTTATGATTATGGCTTTTGAAGAAAACAGTAATACGGCTGATAAATATCGCTACAATGATTTGTTGGAGTAAATTGAAGGAAAAAAAGAATGTCATTGTGTGTTTTTTTTTTTTATTGCTAAACATTTTCTGTTTGGACAGTCACTCTGATTAGACAAATATACTAAACCAGATCAGATTAGGTCTACTAAACCCTACTAACTAAGAGTAGCAATAGTTTATAATATTAGTCAAGTAACAGGAAAAAGTGCAGTGCAGTAAAACTCCCACAAGTACTTTTGCTACCAAATAGTTACTGAAGTAAATGTAGCCAAACCTCTGAACATAACGACAAAATTAGTAGCCTCTTGTTATAAACATGAGACATAGGCGTAGATTAACTAACTAACATTATTAGCATCATTCAGCATATTCGGCTTGTTTGGAAAATTCTGTGCAAAGTTCTTTGCCTTTTTACTGTATTGCTGCCATGATGCCACCACGCCCGGGCGTGCCGCTCTGCACAGCAGCAACTCCCTGTCACTGGTGTAAAACTGGCGTGAGCATTTTAACGCGGCTCAGAAATACTCGTTATGACATGTTAACGGATTAAATATTTGTAACAACTGAAAAAAGGGGCACAGATACGGGAACTGCGGGATCCCCTACTGCAGTGGTTCCCAACGTGTGGAGCGCGGGAAGCGGTATGGATGAATGAAAAAAAAAAAACAACCAAAAAAACACAGTTACACAAAAGTGTTTCACTGTAAAGACGATTCGTAGTTTGTTTTGTTGCAACCTGAAGTGTGAAATAAACTTCAGTGGAGTTTGAAAATAAAAGAGGTTTATGTCTGGTTGAACAATGTGTGTGCCCAGTTGATTGTTTTTTTTCTCTTTTGGGGGGGATTTTATTGTAATCAATAGGGGGGCCCAGGAAATCTTTGGGAACCACTGCCCTACTGTATCAACTCGAGATAGGAATAATAGAAAGTTGGCCACTCTGAGGTGGCCAACTTTCTGGACTGGTTTGGGGCAGCTATGCTGCCCCAAACCAGTCCAGGGCAGCATAGCTGACTCTGTGGGTGGGCAATGCCCCCCGATGCTGTTGGGAGTTTTATTTCGGTGATGCCCCACCTCAACTGCGCCCCCGCTTCATTCCTCTTCAAAAACTTATTGGATGTGCCCCTGCTCAGCAGTCTGAAGGAGGCATTTAATATAGATGTAAATGTTAATAATCATTGGTAATCTCTAAATATTTTGAATCTGACAAACTAAATTAAGATTCACTGAAGGGTTAAGCTGAAAGGGTAACACAAATTAGCGCACATTAATATATATGTAGTTATTAATCTAAGCTTTCTCAGAGGAGTTTCTGTTTCTTTTTTTCTCTTTTGTTCTGCCTTGAATAATCTCCATAACTGAAGTCCATCAACCTGTTACAGCCTTGCACAGAGCATTGAGTGTATTAATCTGATCAGGATTTACAGGATTAATGCAGCAGATTCCCCCTCATCGGAGCCAGAACCTGCTGCACAGAGCTCTGAAATATGTTCAATATAATGAACGCAGCAGCGGCTCGTTCTGCTTCACTTCCACCTCTGTGCCACATCGAAGTGCGCTGTGATGTGAAGTTGTGCAGCCGATGGAAATACAGAGACATGCTGAGGAAAGCTGTCACCATGGAAACAAATTTAAATCCTAAGCGATTCAGCTCCCATCTGTCACCTAATGCCTCTGCTCCAAGATCGACACAACTACTGAAGATTTGGTCACAAAGTTGTCGGACCTGTGTGACATCAGCACGTTTACAGTTTTTTTATTTTTTATTTTATTGCAAATACGACATCACACTTAGATTCAAGTCAGGACTGTATCAAGAAATATTCATCTCTAGTCTGTACATGTTAAGAGGGACAGAGGGACAGATTGTCAGTCCATCACAGGACAACACAGGAATCATGAGTGCAATGCACACACTCATGCCTAAGAACAATTCAGAGACTAATTAACGTGTGTTTTTGGACTGTGTGAGAAAGCTGGAGTACTGAATAGAGATGCATGGGGGAGTACATGCAAACCTGATGCTTTTGAATCTTTCACGTCATTTCTGCTTTAAAGGTAGTAAACCTACCAAACACTCAGACAAAACTTTCTCCAGGAGGAATATTCCGATCATGAACCCACTGCTTCCAAATTTAGGCGTCTCTGACATTTACCTCTTCCACAGGCAATTAAACTGGACCTTAGGCAATTCCAACAAATATTAGTGGACTCTGTGAAGTTCTGGAAATGTTGTTTAGCTGGACTTGGAAGCACATGTGGTGATGTCACCAGTTTTCCCCTCTGGTGCTCCTTTTACATCTAATCATTTTCAAGTTCTGCCAATCCTTCAAAGGGATAAAAATGTTATTTTGTCAGTGGAGTAGTAATGAAGATATATTGTGATGAAGAGCAACTTTGTTGTGCATATTATGCCGTTTTGTCTTCACTAACCATATAACGGCAGTTTGAAGCTACCCAGAGTCCCTGACATCTGTTTCTTGTTTAGCTCTGAGGAGTCGAGTTTGGACCCTCAAAGTGATAAGTTGCAGCTTGAGGAAAGCTCTGGTTTGTGTTTTCATGCGCTGTGCGCATGCACCGTCAGCAACAGGCATCCATCGGCTGGAGGTAATAAAAACCATAAATCACAGACACACACACACACACACACAAAAATGCGCCGTTGCTAAAACTGTCAGTGTTACCAACATGACTCCAGGTCTGGATTCAAATATTTAAAACTATGTAATTATTTCCAAAGGTTTTCTGTGACACAGTTTGGTTAAATCTTTTGGGGGGATATTATGAAAGCCTTCAGGATGTAAAGAAGCAAACAAGCGAGAGCTTGTTCTCGTTCGGGTTACGACGGGCATGCCAGGACTTCAGTCCAAGAAAATAACAGGCAGTTAAATACATGGTGAGCCAAGTATTGAATAAAGCCACAGAAAGTTGCAGGAGGAAAAACCCTGTAGGCTGCTGCAGAACAAAAGGAGAGTGAAATGTAAGATGTGCACCTTATCTTACACGATTTTAAAAGAAAGTTTTTCTGAACGCAACATGAAAATGTATCGGACATAAGCCAAGCTCATCCATTTTCTTGTGCTTCTTCTGATTAGCGTCTTGGCAACAAAACTGGTTTGGGCAGCGCCGTGTGTTTGTTTGTCCTGCGCGTTAGCTATTGCAGAAAATCAAAGGAAATTGATTTTACCTGACAGGATCTTAGCAGGACTTATAGCCTGTCCGAGGTGAGAGCAAACACACAATAATGGGTGTGGCTCTTTTACTCAACCTCTTGCAGACACAGAAAGGTTATCATATGAGCATTGTTTCAATAAAAAGCACAGTCTTATGAAATTTGGGTGTCTTGAATTAGTTTTAAAAACTAATTTTCAGCTTGTTGTAAATTTTTCTTAAAAAACATCCAGTTCTATATGGTGGCATAAAAAAAATACAGAGTCTGAAGTTGGTGCGTGAAGGGTGGGACTCTGCACCCATTTTAGATCATGTTCTCGCCATCAGTCATCCTGTGGGCTCCACCCATGTTGACAGTACGGGCGTACAGCATAAAAAGGGGGCAGCAGCAGAGTTGTGCATCTCAGCCATCGCCTCCCCTCTCGAGCAGGCAGACCTCCTGAGCAGCTTCAACAATGAGCAGCCTATCAAGAATTAGCATGTCCAGTGGTTACTCCGGACGCAACTTTGGTGGTGGAAGTTTGGGTGGAGCCCGGATGCAGAGGCAGTACGCTTCCAGTGTTTATGGTGGCGCAGGTGGAAGTGGAGCGAAGATCTCCATCTCCTCCGGTGGGTTTGGGGGTGGAAGCTATGGGATGGGAGGGGGGTCAGGTTTCGGCGGTGGAGCGGGCTACGGGGGTGGTGCAGGCTTCGGGGGTGGTGCAGGCTTCGGGGGAGGTGCAGGCGGAGGAGCGGACATCAACGTTGGAGCCAACGAGAAAGCCACCATGCAGAACCTGAATGACCGTCTGGCCTCTTACCTCGAGAAGGTGCGCAAACTGGAGAGCGCCAATGCCGAGCTGGAGCTGAAGATCCGACAATTCTTGGAAAACAAGGCCGGCCCCGCTTCCCGGGACTACTCTGCTTACGAGGCCACCATCGCTGACCTGCAGAAAAAGGTACGATGCATGACTTTCTAGTCCTAATTAAAACATGATTTTCCATCCTGAATGCATCAGCAGTCAGCAATGAGCGTTGCTTCTTCATCCTGCAGATCCAGGATGCTATTCGTGACAATGGAAGCGTCTTCTTGGCCCACGAGAATGCAAAGTTGGCAGCAGACGACTTCAGAACCAAGTAAGAACAGGAGCTTAAGCCTTGGTGTGTTCGTACAATTGGAAGAAGTCACTAGAAGACGATGTGTGTTTTTTACTGCCCCGCAGGTATGAAAACGAACTAAGCATGCGTACTTCAGTGGAGGCTGACATTGCTGAGTTGAAGAGAGTGCTGGATCAGCTCACGTTAGCCAGATCCGACCTGGAGATGCAGATAGAGAGTCTCAGAGAAGAACTGGTCTTCCTCAAAAAGAACCATTTGGAGGTGCGTCCAGAACATGAGCAAGTCATGCCATCTCAAAATCCACAGAAATACAACTCAACAGAACATGCGTTGTGATTACACAGGAAATGGAGGCTCTGAGGAACCAGATGAGTGGCCAGATCAATGTGGAGGTGGATGCAAAGCCACAGGTAGACCTGACCAAGATCATGGCTGAGATCCGTGAGCAGTATGAAGGCGTGGCCACCAAAAACCAGAGGGAACTCCAGTCCTGGTTCGACTCAAAGGTGAGACTTGGTTCCCTCTGAGAAGTTCAGCGGACACCAGTCTATTTGCGGTTTGGTATTTGCAGATTCTTGACTTCAAAGTGGTCATGGTTACTGAACCCAGAAGTTTAAAAGTTTGATGTGATTCATGACTTTGATATTTTCCCATATCTGCAGACAGAGACACTCAACAAAGAGATGGTGGAGAGCACAGAAACGCTGCAGACGACCAAGACAGAGATCTCTGAGCTCCGGCGCACATTACAAGGCCTGGAAATTGAGCTACAGTCACAATACAGCATGGTAAGTTACCGTGACCTGGCTTTGCTTC
Organism: Girardinus metallicus; assembly: GCA_903067095.1. Taxonomy (NCBI): domain Eukaryota; kingdom Metazoa; phylum Chordata; class Actinopteri; order Cyprinodontiformes; family Poeciliidae; genus Girardinus; species Girardinus metallicus. The sequence continues at coordinate 11,267 of CAEGAE010051219.1, forward strand.
TGTTCCCATGAACCAAATGCTATTGTTCTGCTTTTGGTAAATGTATGTATCCTCCACTCTCCTCATCAGAAAGCGGGTCTGGAGGGCACATTAGCTGAAACAGAGTCCCGGTACTCCATGAAGCTCCAAGGGCTCCAGATGCAGGTGACATCTCTGGAGCAACAGCTGACACAACTGCGTGCTGACATTGAACGGCAAAGCCACGAGTACCAGATGCTGCTCGACGTGAAGACGAGGCTGGAGATGGAGATCGCAGAATACAGGAGGCTGCTGGATGGAGAGGGCAGGTTAGTGGAAAAAAACAGACAATCTGACATTTAATCAAAAAACTAAACAAAAGCCTCACATTGATCTTTATACTGATTGTCTCTGTGTCCTTGTAGCATTGGCAGTACAGAACGCAGCACCGTGAAGAAGGTTATCGTGGTCACAGAGGAGCTTAAGGACGGCAAGGTGGTTTCCTCAACAACCTCCTGATGACCTGAGACACGCAGAAAACACGAGGAGCTGCAGCTGAAGGACGCGTCACCATCTGGATCAGAACTGCTTCCTTCATAACACCAACGCAATAAAGGCCTCTATCACTTTATCCTGTCTGCGTCTTTGTAATTCTCGATAATGCCAAATAAGATATGATTTCATTAACATGCTATCAACAGACCGCTAGCTCTTTAAAATGGAAATTGTGCCTTGTATTCTGTCACAACATCTTCAGACTAAAAGAATCAGCCTCTAATGCAAAAGAAGTAGATCAACTGGAAATGTATCTGCTTGAAAACATAGATATTAGTTTATAAAAACTTCCTCCTTGAGTACCAATTTCTTAAGAGTTGACCTGTACAGTACACCAGTATAATCATAATGGCTCACCGCAAAGCTTCCAGGCTCAATTGAATCGTATGTTGGAAGAAAAATAAATCCTATAATCCTATAATATTAACACATTTAAAGAGAAAGTTATCGGGTCTTTAAACACATTTATCCCTCTTCTCAAGATGATGAGGAATCTGTATAAAAACACCCATCAGGGATGAGTATAAAATCAACAAGGTGAAAGAAAACAGCAATTTTCTTTGTTGCTTTGCCAGTGACGTTATCCTTTAAGTGTTTTAAAATTGACAGAAAATTGCAGGAAATTTATGTCTCTGTCAATTCCTGTTGATACAAAATGATTTCAGTCTCTCTCTTTGCTCTTGTTTATTCAGTACCAAATAATACAGCATTATGTTCTCACCTTCTGCAGAGGATGCAGGAATGAGAGCGGTGCAGCTGTAGTTTGATTCTAGGCTGTATCTGTGCTTTAAAGCTGCAGTATGACATTTTTATGAAAATTCTTCCTGGCTCTGCTTGGTTGTTTTTGACAGGGACGGTCAGAAGACTTCAGTCTTTTCACAAGTTATTTGTCTCATACAGCCACAGTGACAGTTCTAACAATAAAACTGTATTTTTTAAATAAGTTACATACTGTAACTTACAGAACGCAGCACTGTGAAGAAGGTTATCGTGGTCACAGATAATGTTACATACTGCAACATTAAATACATACTGTATTTAATGTTGCAGTATGTAACATTAAATAAGTTACATACTGTAACTTATTAAATAAGTTACATACTGTAACTTATTAAATAAGTTACATACTGTAACTTATTTAATGCATTCAGTGTGACACTGAATGCATTCAGACATAGTGCATAAGACTACCTGTGCTTTAGTTTTTCAAACATGACTTTTCTGAATTTAATAAAATTAACAAAACCCCACAGCAAAAAACTCAATATATATTTTAAAATATAGTTTAAAATTATTTATTAAGTCACACACAAAATCACAGTCGCTCTAAATCTAAGAAAGCTTATAGACAATCTGTGAAAAGAAAACTTTCGCTGCTATATTCTCGTTAGGAATTTAGATGGGAGGAGGAGACATTTATGACAAATGACAAAACACGTAAATCTGACACTCTCACGCGAAGAACATATCAAGGGAGGGAAACTGGTAAACGAGACAAACCTTTGCTGTAACTTTCGGCATATATAACCGTGTTTTATTGCCGTTATCATAGTTTATCTATAAGAACTAAACCAAAAACGACATTTGAAACAATTCATCAAGACACAAGCAGGCTGGGTTCACTCCCAGCCCGATTTATCCCGATCAGATTTTGGTTTAACACCGAGCTGCTTAATTACCTTAAAGCCAGAAAGCAGCAGCCAAAATATTTCTATAAGACATGCGCAACCGCGCGCGCATGTTCACACGCACGCGGTGTTTTTTTTTCCTTTTAGAAAAAGTGCTTGTTGTAAAACTGCTTTTCTTGTTCGAGCCGCTATGGAGCCTCAGTCCCATGATTAGCAGTTTTAAACAAACATAACGATGTAAAGATTCAATTAAAGAAAGGGAATCTTTGATAATCCCAGTTGTCAACCTTTCGTACTTCTATTAAACTTGCTTTTGCTGCCCTCTGCTGTCACCAAGTCTCGGTTGTGCTAATTGTTTCTGTAATGTTTGGCCAACAGGTGCAGTCTTTTAGGCTCCCAAACTCCGGAACTGTTTTCCCACTGAGCTAAAGCTAAAGACACACATTAGCATCTGTAATAGCGCCCAAAAGCAAAAGGTTAAGTCTGGGCAAAGCTGCTTACACGGAAAAACGTAATGAATGTCCTTTTGGCATTGGCCTTTCTTCTTTTTTTTCCTTCATTTTATCCCCCTGTTTTCTTATTCTTCAAAAGCCTCCTATAGACAGGTGTTGAAAATTAGCAAGACCGCTATTACACAAAAAACATCGCATCTCGTATTCTAGTGTATTGTCCATATTGTCCATAATTAAATGGATAAAATAAAATGGAAAAGAATATTGGTATTGGAAATTTCTAGTTCTACTTCTCATTTTTTAGGGTGTCTAAGAGCTGCAGGTGAAAAATTGCATTTAAGCCAATTTTCATTTTGACAGAAATGTTAATATTCACTGTCCCTATAATAAATAAATAAATTCAAACGATAAATTTTAATTTAAAAGTTGTTTAAGTGTTTTGGGGATTTTACAATAGAAAAGTGGTCATATTTGAGCAAATCTGGGCTGACGTTTTGCCAATTGGTTGTTAGGTTTTGCTAAATGTGGGACAGTTTTAACTTGAGTCTTTTAGAAATCATAAAAAACAATAACAATAATAATCTTTAAAAAAAAAAACTACTATCTGTAGTGAATCCTGACGCATGCGTCTTTAGCTGCTGAATGTTTATGGTTTTAATCATGAAAAGCTAAATACCAAGGCAAGTTCACTGGGTAGGTGTGGAAAAGGAACCAGATCTTAATAGTCTTTTTTAATGATATTTTGTCCCAATTTGTATAAAAAGAAAAATTAACTGCTGTTTAAATTGTTTATATATCACAAAAACACACAAGAAAATGTAATTTGACTGCAAGATCTTTATTGAATTTTGCTTGAGTTTTTTCATATTTTTATTCCACAGTTTTAGAGGAAGAGACCACCTTTCCATCCACAAGTGTCTCCTCCACAACGACGGTCTTTGTGACCACTGCAAAAAGACAAGCAGGATTTATGAACAAATTGATGTTCTTAAAGATTAGAATACTTAAAAGGCAAATTTAGAAGGAATTTCATCTTACCTCGTCTAGAGCTGCTATTTGAAAAGGAAAAAAATGAATTAATTACTCCATGTCTATTTAATCTTACTCATAAAGTTCTCATTGTGTTGCCTGGCTCTCACCTGACGTCCTCCCCATCAAGCAGCCTCCTGTACTCTGCAATCTCTGCCTCCAGACGGGTCTT
>CAEGAE010051231.1:0-23803 GCA_903067095.1 Girardinus metallicus
CGACGCGGGGCGGGGCGGGGCGAGGTCGCCGTAGCGACGCGGGGCGAGGTCGCCGTAGCGACGCGGGGCGGGGCGAGGTCGCCGTAGCGACGCGGGGCGAGGTGAGGTCGCCGTAGCGACGCGGGGCGAGGAGCCTTTTTTTTTTTTTTTTTTTACTCCAATCTTCTTATTCTTATGCTTCTCCGATGAAAGTCAAACTCAGCCCACCACCCAAAACATTACAAACTGTTTGGTTTTTAATGTTTGATTGTTACTGCAGAGCCATTTAGCTTGCAGTAGCCAAAGCCAGTCTGGCCCCCAGGATCAACTCTGAGCCGAATGAAACCCACCACTACATGCGTTGTCGTGCCAGATCTCTGATTTTTTTCCCCAATTACGACATAATAACTAATTAAACACGTAGCTGCAAAACTCAGTTGCCCATAATTTTGAAACTGTGCCACTCTTTCTTCCTACCGCTGTTTTAGTCATCATCACCTCTAGGTGGCGCTGTTAAAGTGCAAAACTACCCAGTGTGTTTTCACCAAAGTGTGCAGATGCCTCCAGGCCATCGGTCTTCCCTTACAAACTGAATATGGTCACGATTGGTTGAAGTGTATTTACAAAAATGTGAAATACAAAGTGCTTCATCTGACCAGACGTCTAAACAATCACGGTCATCGGACTGAGCTCAGATGGGTGGAACCTGCCCGGTTGGACCCATTATAACCAGCTCTAGTTATTTTAGCTGCAGGTGATCAAAATGTTTAATTTTACTCTGTGAGAAGGAAAATAATTCTGAATTTATGATGTTTTTCAATTTATTTTAAAGAATGAAGAAAGTCGGCCAGAAGTCTGGAGACGACCAACCTTCAGCTGTGGAGTCAAACCAGTTCACTGGAGGAGAAAACCAGTACGCCGGGGGCGACGGCCGGCGCGCGCCCGCAGACGACCAGTACCCCCCTGGAGACGACCATTACGTTGCCCCTGACGACCAGTACGGCTCTGGGAGCGACCAGTACGAGGGCGGTGAAGGCCAGTTCGGGAACCACCAGTACACCCCAGAGTTCTCTGCGTTTTCAGACCAGTTCCAGTACACTTGAGGCCGGACTGGGATTGAACTCTTCAAACAGCCCCCCTTTAACAAACCATCACTCCCAGTCCCCCCCATTAAACTTTAGCTCCTGTAAACCAGTCCGGACTGTGACCCCATGTGCCCTCCATCACTTCCTGTTTTGTTTTTCCGATCTGTGATTTCTGCCGGGCCCTGCAGCGTGGCGGCTCCGAGTCGCTGCACTTCTTCTTCCTGTTTTCTCTCAGAGTTCGGACCGTACGATGTTTTTAGCTGCAGCGACGGAAGCGTGCGAACAGAAAGAAACGCCGCGTTTTAAACGGTTGTTCGGATGTTTTTGAGGCGGGGTTTTGTTGTTTGCTCATCAGCAGTCAGTATCTTCACTTTCAGGCTGGTTTGTTGGGACTGTGAGACCCAGTCTCAGTGTTTTTAACATGTTTGCTAATTTTATGGTTTTTGACAAGAAAATCCAGTTCAGTTCAAACATCCTGTATTAATCCCAGAGGGAAATTAAACATGTTGACTCGTATCACTCAGTGGCTGTAGATGTTGATGGCTGTGCCTGTAGCAGTCCGTTTAACAGCGGCTCTGTAGAGGCCTCTGACTGAAGACGCTGTCTCAGACAGAGGAGGCTCCAGGTTTTCCATCATGTTTTTGATTTTATGTGAAACATGAAGTGGTTTCCGCAGCAGTAACGTGACGCCGGTAACGCGACGCCGCGGTAACGTGACGCCGGTAACGCGACGCCGGTAACGTGACGCCGGTAACGTGACGCCGCAGTAACGTGATGCCGGTAACGTGACGCCGCAGTAACGTGACGCCGGTAACGTGACGCCGCGGTAACGCCAAGCTGCTTCATCCTGAGATTACAGCGGCGATCGCGGAAGCAGAGGAACGACCTTCACCAGTTCAAAGGAGGAAATAACAGATGGGCTGGAAAATCTAATTTTAGTTTTTACAGTACTGAGAATAAAAGGCATTGGTGAAACGTTCTGCTGCTGCAGAAAGTTAAATTTTTCCATATTTCCTGAAATATCTGATCTGAGTGAACCACCGCTGTTCTGACAGCAGCTGAGTTCAGTCAATATTTTGCTAATGTCAAAAAAATTATTTTACAATTGTTGTGTTTCCATTACGTTAGAGACACAATTAAAATCACATGAATAAGTTTGTTCACATAAGTCATTAAAATAATGCAGCATTATCTTCCACTTCCTGTTTTCCTCTTCGAGGTTTCCAGCAGTAGTAACATCCATCTGAGTCGTGAGGCAAAAAAATGTTTCCATTCCAGTTTTGTGAAATAAACCAATTTAAATACGGCCAAACAAATCCACCTCATTCCAGCAACAAAACTTTGAGGTGTTTTGATTAAGCTATGCAACGATAAGAACAATATAAACAAATCCAGCATCTGCATTTTTATTAAACAGGAGCAAAACTTTGATATTCTGCTAATGTTGAAAAAACACAACTTTACTACTGCTGTTTCCTTTGCATAATATACAAAATTAAAATGAAAAGTTTTTCATCTGTCAGATAAGTCATTAAAAAATGCAGCGCCATCGTCCTCAACCACTTCCTGTTTTCTTCTTCATGGTTTCCAGCAGTAGTAACGTCCGGCTTTTGATCATGTGACTCAATGCAGAAAATAGTTTCCTTTGCAGTTTTGCAAAACACACTAATTTTGATACGGCCAAACACACACCGGATCCCCACAAAACGTCTGGCTCAACTGGGTTAAATGTTCTGGTTTGTTCTGGTTGTTGGTTCTGATATCTGCCTGTCTGCTTACTCAGCTTGGCCAGCAGGGGGAGTCTCTCCCTCAGGAGTCCAAATGAAATGTGTTGGTGAGCAGAATAAGTGGAAATTCAGGATCCAAAGTCCAAAATGATATTTAATCCAACTGGATTTTATCGGTTCTGAGTTTCTGAAGTTGACTGAAAACCTGCAGCTGCTGACTGCTGATGTTGTCTCAACATAACCTCGCTTCGATCGAGCTGCGGCTTTGAAACGGACCGCTCTACATCGGCCGGGCTTTCAGAACCTCAGACCCAGAAAAAGCTTTCCAGATGTGAACGACCCAAACGTTCCCGCTACCAGAACCCAAACTGGACTGCAGTGAAACGGATCAGAGGCGACACCAGCAGGCGGTTCAGCAGCAGCCAGCGGCGGCCATTAAACCCCACACAGCAGGAAGTGACCAACAGGAAGTGACCAACACTCTTAATACAGGAAAACCACTGAATTAGTTTTCCTGTCGTAGCGGTCGGTGAGCTGGAGTCCATTTGGGTTGGACCAGAACCGGACTTTAGTTTGAAAACGGTTTAATGCAGCTTCAGTGGTGAAGCATTACTCAGAGTTCACATTTTAATATTTTTATGCTTCTGAAAAGCAAAACAGCTGAGTGATTTCTGGCCATTCGGTGACGAGTTTTATGTGTCTAAAACTACTGATGAGTCACGTTCAGCGGGCGCCGCGTTGTCACCTAGCAACCCCAGCAGAGTTCTGCCTACTGCCTAGCAACCCAGCTGATCTCCAGCGGTTGGTTAGCTGGCTTTCCTGCTGTACAATGGCTGCTGGAAAAGTCAAGAGTTTAGTTGTTGACTTGCTGCATTCCGGTTGGTTGTGCAGGAGGCTTCACTAATGCTTTTCAAAGATATATGGTTGTGTAGTTTTGCCTCTGTTTGCAGCCATGTTCATGTTGAGTTGGGGGCGTGGCCAGCAGCAGCTTGTCTGGATTTAAAGCGACAGTGACCCTAAACAGCTCAGACTGAAATCTGATTGCCTGAGAATGATTTAATGTAAAAAATGTGATGAACAGGTTTTGTTTAGGCCATAGAGGGATCCTAACCTGTCCTAGGAAGCATAATGGATCACAGTTAGCTAATATCTACGCAGTTTTAAAGCTACATGTCAATAATAACGACCAACAGAGAAACTTTTCCTCTGAATGTATTGAAGGAGATTCTCCAAACCGGCTCTCTGCTGAATTTCTTTTAGCCGTTTACATAATTTTACTTTGTTTCTTTTTATGTTGACCATTTTTAATAGTATTGATCATTTGAACCACAGGCTCTGTTACCTTCTGGCTTCTACCTGATGTTTCTGTAAGACGTCCTGAGTTACAGTCCCCCCTGAAATCTCTTTAAGCAACAAACCTGAGCTGATCTTAAATCAGATTGTTCTGCTTCCTGCAGGTTTCCTGTTTGCCACCAGATTGTCTCATTAGAAGCTGGAGGCATGAAAATGTCCATTTTCTCCATCTGAGTTGTGAAGGATTTCTCAGTTTGTCCCTGAAAAGCTCCTGATCGCCACCAAGCAGACTGATGTCAGAGCAAACGATGTCAAAACGGGAAATATTTTAGTACTGAATGTTTTTGTCTAAAGCTTTTTTTATTGGTGCTGTACAGATCATGTGACAGAAATGGCCTTTCTGTTCCCATCCTGTGTTTGTGATTTTAAGAGTTACTTTCAGTTTGTTTATGTATTAAAAGGTTCTGCAAAGCTCGTGCATTTAAGAGTTTTACACAAAGTCTTTTCTTGTAATGTGGATAAAAATAAGTGAATGTGAAAAAATGCAAACTGATTCATGAATGAAAGCAGGTTCAAAGGTCACACAAACAAACTTATTTCATTTATTTTGAAAAAGTTCATAACATTTTGTTATCATTAACTAAAGCAGTCGTTACATCGGTTGAGATTTTATGACTTATTTTAAATATTGATAGTTGGACAAACTGATGACTCCAGATTAAAGCTGAGATATGAATTAAAAATAAAATAACTAATTGTTTCACACCAGATCAGATTTGAACCTGTTTTTGTTCTAACTGACGAATAATTTTCAGGAATCCTCCTGTCTGCAGGTTTTCAGCTTTAATGCCAGGCTGCAGAGATTTTTAATAGTTTAAATTATGAGAATATTTATATTTATTTATAGCAGAATAAAGATGCAATTTTACCAGAAGAACAAATTTATTCTGGTAAAATTAAAACTTTATTTTCATATTATTTTGACTTTGTTAAAAATAAATCATATTTCATCGTGGAGTCGACCTGAATTCAGAATCCAAATAAACAAGATGGCGGCTCTGCGGCGATGACGTCACTCAAGGAGTTGAAACGTGTTTATCGATCAAATTGATTTGATCAACCCGACCTCACAATGTTTTCTAAACAAACGGAAACTTTTGATTCTGTTTGTCAAAAATCAAAGTTCATAACAGCTTTGACCTTTGACCTTAAAGGAGACTGTTATGAAAAATTCATATTTTTATTTTCCATTTTAGTTTCAGCTGCTTCTAAAAATCACAGCCCACGAAGAAATGTTTTCCCGTGAAAGTCCTGACCTGAAGGCCGTCCAGCTTTCCGAACCGGGCCGAACCGGACCGAACAAACCCATCCTGCGGGAAGCTGCAGCAGCAAAATCCACCTTTTCATTAACCCTGGTGAAAAGCTGGCTCACTCCGGCCACACGGTGGCGCCCTTGCTCCGGGTGAAAACCTGCAGCAGGTAACTAACTTTGCTGATTCCTGCAGAAAAAGATTTTAGAAACTTTTAGTTTGTGATGAAAAGCTCCAAAAACTAAAACAGATTCAAATCTGTTCGCTTCTTCTGCCAAAAGGTTTGGTCACTTCCGCTCAGAAAAGTCCAGATGTTTTCTATAAATCATCAGCTCACGTGAACTTTCAGGACAAAAACATTTCTAAATTTAACTAAGCATATATCAATTTTAATTCAGTATGTAAATAAATAATTTTTTGTAGAAAATCGAAATTTAAATCATTGTAAATAAAAAAAATCTAAATAGTTTTTCATGTTTGTAAAGGAAAAAAAAACATCCAGCTTGCAAAACCTTCTGCCTGTTAACAGCAATGAGAAGCGGATTTGGGTCACTGTCTCTTTAAAAAGTCTTGCTGTATCAAACGATGTTTAATAAATTAAATAAAAGCAATTTGGCTTTTCTAAAGCCCGTCTCTCAGTCGGCAGAGAAATCTGGTCCCATTTACTATAAAATTAAAGAGAAAGCAAGAATTGAATTAAAAGAAAAATATGTTGAACTTAATATTTTCTGTTGTAGAAATTTTTAATTTGCCGGTAATAATTTTGCTCTAATTAAAGAAAAAACAACAAAAAAACATAACCTCTCCCTCCGCAGCATCTGTTGTTTGCAGGCCACAGAGAATCAGTCAAGGAGCCACAAACGGCCCCCGAGCCACACTTTGGACATCCCTGTGCTACATTATTCTTATTTACCAACTGAAAAACTTTTATGACATGATTTTATTTAGCTTCTTTATTGTGGTTGTTTCATTTTTTGTATAGTTTAATGTCGATAAACATTTTTTAAAATCATAAATAACTATGTAGATATTTAACTTAATTTCTTTTTGCTTTGTAAACTCAGAGTCCTTAACGTTTAATAAAAAAGTTTAGAAAATCCAGAAGTAAAACCAAAGTGTTTTAGCTGATTGCAGGTCAACATGCTAGCGATAGCTTTGTTGCTAACGTTAGCGTTATAGCTAATGTTGTTTTTTCTTTTGTTTTAACCTTTTTAAGTTTTAAAAAGGTTGTACAATAAGATGTACAATAAGAACAACGACAAACTTTTACATTTCATTTTGCAGAGATTTTATAATTTAGTTTAAATGTAAATCATAAAAAACAAACAGAAGGATGTGCGTGTGTGTGTGTGTGTGTGTGTGGGTGTGTGTGTGTGTGTGTGTGTGTGTGTGGGTGTGTGTGTGTGTGTGTGTGTGTGTGTGTGTGTGTGTGTGTGTGTGTGTGTGTGTGTGTGTGTGTGTGTGTGTGTGGGTGTGTGTGTGTGTGTGTGTGTGTGTGTGTGTGTGTGTGTGGGTGGGTGGGTGTGTGGGTGTGTGTGTGTTTGGATCGCTATCAGAGGATTATCTGCCGGGATCATGTGGTTTCTGAAACGCTTTAATCAGATTTCATTTCTTCTTGTTCGGAGCAAAGCGCGGGAAGCGTCACATCGATGAGCGCCGCTCATTCACCGCCGCCTGCCTCCGTGATGGACGTCACGAGGCCGGCTGCAGCTTCCGGTTCCCCGTGGGAGGAAAACACCGGAACGAGGTCTGGACCTGCGGCGCAGTATGGAGAGAAAATAGTCTCAAAATACCTGTGTGTGTGGATTTCCGTGTAAGCATCTTTGCGTGTAACTTTGGAGAATTGTATCTGTGAAACATGATTTGTAAACTGTAAAAAGAAGATTTGTGCGTAACTCTAAAAATGTGTGGTCAAATGGATACACAAATATTATTGTTCAGGGGCCGATGAAATGGGCTCTTTATGGATTTCAGACACAAATGCAGTTGAATCTGAAGAGTCTGGAGGCTGAGTGAACATTAGTCCAAATCATTATTACGTTGAGCTTGGAAAGTCTTCAGTTGTTTGGTGAATAAATCAGGCAGAAGGTGAAGTTCCTGCAGCTCCAGGCCTTCGTACTGCTGAAGCAACAAAACGTGGTTTCAGACCAACATCCAGCTAAATTACTGATCAAAGGTCGGTACGTTTGGAAATATGTATTAATGATTAACTGGTAGATGAGCTCTAGGTAATGGCTGTTTTCTAGTCTGATCTATTTGCCCTATTTAACCAAACTCTAAGTAAATTCGCTGTGTGTCGATGGGTTTTGACAGGACAGAGGTACAATAAGCAACAGTAAACATGAAAACATAAACACAAAAAGTTTCGTGTTGCCAGCAGTAAGACGAACTGGTTTGGGCCGAAGCTTTTCTTATGGATGCACTGCTGACTGCCTCCAGCTGACCATAAAAAACCAGATGATCCACAACACTGCAAACGAGCTGCATGGTTGTTCTGCAGGGTGGAGAATGGAGGGTTCATGTCCTGAAGATACTGACGACTTGCTGGGGTTAAGGGTTGAAGAAAGACCCGTAAACTGCTGAAGTGAAACTTACAGCCAGCAGCTGAAGTAGCATAGCTAACGTAGACATTAGCTATGCTAACAGAAAACTACCAAACTACCAGACTAGAAAACAGCCATTACCTAGCGCTCATCTACCAGTTAATCATTAATACATATTTCCAAATGTATCGACCTTTGATCAGTAATTTATCTGGATGTTGGTCTGAAACCACGTTTTGTTGCTTCAGCAGTATGAAGGCCTGGAGCTGCAGGTGAATAAATCACCTGCTGCCTGATTTATTCACCAAACAACCTGAAGACTTTCCGTATTCATGTGAACTTCTCAGAATAAATAATGATTTAACGTTCACTCCAGAACCCTCAGACTGTATTTGTACCTGGATCTCTGGGAAATCCATATCGGCCCGTGTCAGCAAATTTATTTATGAATTGATAGTTTTGACACAATTAACAGCTAATAAACACCTGTGGTGTGTGTGTGTGTGTGTGTGTGTGTATCAGGCGACTCGTGTTATTTAACATTTGCAGAAGGTTTGGATTCATAATTATCAGACTTGGGAGGTTGAAGTAAAAAAATCAGTGTGTATAAATTTAACGTTTGTAGAAATTGCAGTTGTGTGTGTGTACTTTTATTTTGTATTTATAATTTCTTAATATTTGTGTATGCATTTGACCTCATGTGTACAAGTACTCGGAGTTACGCACAAATTTTCTTTTACGATTTACAAATCATGTTTCACAGATACAACCATCCAAAGTTACACACAAAGATATTTACACGCTTTACAAATCCAGTGTTACATACACAGGTATTTTGAGACTATTTTCTCTCCATATTAAAGTCTTTCTTTATGACAGCTCTATCTTTGTCCCTCTTCCATTTTTCTTTTCTGCCTCTCCATCTGTTGCCTCCTGTCATCAGACCAAAACATCAATAAATCAAATTGTGCCCAGCATAATAACTCTTCTGCCTTTTGTGGCGCCCCTCTAGCACAGCGCCCCCTCTGGTCGCATACAGTGCATGCTGACTTTGCTCCGCGGTCTGGGCTGAGTTAAGCTCATGATCTGCAGCAGAACTGAAGCGCTTCTGTAATCAGACCATCGGGACGTTTTCCTGAAGTGGCAGGACAGGAATGTGTCCCATCGCCTCGGGGATCGGATCTCCTGGTTCTGGTCGGGCTGCAGGTCCGATACCAGCAGCTGAGATCCCGATCAGTCCCAGATTATCATCCGCTCAGCATCTCATCGCCTCATGCTGTGATTTATCAGTTTCCTGCTGGGGGTTGAGAGAAAACCCGGCACGGATCCGTCCAAAACTTTCATGTTTGGTCTGATGAAGAGTTTGGACATTGTCCCGTGGGCAGCGGCAGCATCATGCTGCGGCGCTGCGCTGAATGCAGGAGAGATCGGTTTCCAAAACACAGAACCTTATGAGGACATGACAGCAGAACCTGAAACATTTAATCCGGAAAAAATCAATTCCACCTGTCCTTAAATATGCAGAATGGATCCTCTCTGGTCGGAAACAACCAATCAGAGCCAGGAGGCGGGTCTTAGCGCTGTCAATCAGTCTCTTGTATGTGCTGCTCACACTCTCCCCCACGCAGCCAGTACAGACCTGAGACTCCCAGTTTGCTGAAGCTGTGCTGATGGAGAAACAACCTACAGGAAGTCTTTATCTGTGGCTACGCTAAGTAGCCTGCTAACTAGTCTGTGCCTTCACCACAGAGATCAATGGAAAAGTGCTAGCAGTGTGTGCACAAGCATGATGACACTAATTTATGAAAGGTATTTTTACACTTTTATGAACTGTAATAATATTCAGCTCATTTTGGTTTATGTCTTTAAATGAGATATTGAAAACTTAGGCATAACTTGTTTTCTGACAAAACAATTAAAGCAATAAACTGGAATATTGCTGGAAAATTCATTTATTAGGAATTGTATCTCTCAGAGACACTATAAGGATTTGGATTTTTCTGTTTATTTTAGGTTCTGTTTCTGTGGGTCCCGTCTCTCTCCCCTTGATTGTTTCCCAGGTTTGTCTCGTTCCTTGTTTTCCCACCTGTTGTCTTTGTCTCTGGTCGGATCCTTGTCTTGTGTCGTTTGTCTGTCAGTCGACACAGTTGAACTGGGAAGTCCTGTGTCGGTGTAAGTTCTCATTTGTCAGTCTTCGTAAGGACAGTTGCTACTGGTGCTGAGCCTTAGCCTTCCGTGCTGCCACGCTGCTGTGCTGCCACGCTGCTGTGCTGCCACACTGCTGCTGCTGCCCTGCTGCCATCCTGCCGTGCTGCCACTGCCGCGCTGCCACGCTGCCGTGCTGCCGCGCTGCCGTGCTGCCGCTGCCCTGCTGCTGCCATGCTGCCACACTGCTGCCGCTGCCCTGCTGCCATCCTGCCGCGCTGCCACGCTGCCGTGCTGCCGCTGCCCTGCTGCTGCCGTGCTGCCACACTGCTGCCGCTGCCCTGCTGCTGCTGCCGTGCTGCCACTGCCGCGCTGCCACGCTGCCATCCTGCCGTGCTGCCGCTGCCGTGCTGCCACACTGCTGCCGCTGCTGTGCTGCCACGCTGCCGTGCTGCCGCTGCCCTGCTGCTGCCGCGCTGCCACGCTGCCTGTCTCTCTGGCTGCTGAGCTGTATTTGTTTGATTCATCACTGATTCATCTACGACCAGCTCTGCCTGCGTTCTCCCTCACCACCACACCGCAACTCATGACAGACACATGATATGGATGAATTACAAAAATAATGTTTGAAAACTTTATTTTTGTTAATGATGATTTTCCACTTACTGAAAATAAAATTAGAAGATTACATCAACATTAAAAAATGCAGCTTTTAAAACCATGAATGTGGATTTAATGAAAAGTATGTTTAAAATCTGCTTTAAGTTTTATTTTGAAAATATTTGGCAAAAGTAACTCATGCATATGACTAAAAACAATAAAAATAAATTCAATAATGTCCGTTTGTTCACATCTCTGATAATTAATGGAAACCAGCAGATTATTTAGAAAAGAGCCAAACATCTCAGACCTGTGGAGAGTTATTATTATTATTATTATTATTATTATTATTATTATTATTATTATTAATAATAACCTGAATCAGTGACGTCACCGGTCTGCAGTAACCATGGCGCTGCAAATGGAAGTCTAGCGCCACCTGCTGGACAGAAACCGGAAGTTTAAGTTTCTAATCTGCTTGATTTTTGGCTCATTCCCAGATCAGTGTGACAAAGACTCTGAGTCACCAGAAACCAGCCAATAAAGATCAGACCTTAAAGTTTGAGGGCAGAAGGTGCTGATGGCGCCACACCGCTCTCCGCCTCACATCTCAGCTTCCTGCAGGTCAAACCCAGAGAAAAACCCCAAACAGGAAACTTCTCAGTGATTTGTTGTTTCTCTACAAGCATGTCATTTCCTCTGGAGGTTCGCGCTGCTGCAGATGATGATGACGATGATGAAGAGGCAGGGGCCACTCATCTGGTGACCGTCAGCTCTAAACGGGAAACCTGATGACCTCATTCAGGTTCTGCTGAAATCTGTTTGTTGAGTAAACGCTCCTCGATGTGGGTTCGTCACAGAACCAACGTTCTTCTGCTGTCTAAGCGCTGGGTCCAAACCCGGCTCCACAGCCCAACAAACATCTGGAGAAACATCAGCAGATTAGTTGCATGAGGCTTTCATTACTTCGTTTCATGTTCTGGTTTGGATCAAAGGGAGTTTTTAGACCAAATCGTCATTTTTAGAAATATTTTCTGACTCCAAGCGCAAATGATTCATGGATTCAGTCAAAGCGGATGAATATCTGTGTAATAATGTCGACATGTTGTGTCAACATGTGCAGAATTATCAGGGAGATTCTTTTATTTGAGAAAAGGAAACTCCTGTTAGTTTAGAAAACGAGAACAAACTCAGAAAACCAACATCTAGTTTCCTCAGAACAAGAATCAGAGAAACACGACTAAAATACAGACGACTTATGAAAGATGTCGTTTTTCTCTTTGGCTTTTCTTTTGTTTTGTTTGCATTTCCTCTAATTCATGTGAAGCACTTTGAGTTGCCTTTTGCTGCAAATGTGCTAAATAAATAAAATTATCTTCCACTACTGCTACACTGTAAAAAATTAACTTCAATAATTTGGTTCATTTAGCCTGTCATAAAGAAAAGAATGTGGGTGTTAATTTTTAAAAGTTATATTTTCACCATGTTATTCTTACATTTATAAATGTCTGAGTTCAAAACTAAATATTTAATTCACCAGCTAAATATTTTAGTTTGGAATAAAATATTCAGTCAGCAAATAAATTGTTAATTTGGAGCTAAATATTTAGTTTCAAAACTAAATATTTAATTCAATATTTAAATATTTAGTGAATAAATAACTATTTATTTAACTAACTGCTTAAACTAAATATTTTGTTTTTGTAAAACTTTCAGCAGCCTAAAAATGTGAGCTGGCCAGTTCTCCTAAATAAAGAAGCACTGAAGCCTGCCACACTTTTCAGCTGAATGTTCTCTCTCTGATCCGGACGGAGAAGTTCTTCGGCTTCTGAAAATAACTGACAACACAAACAGAGGGGCGTGACTCACGTTTCTTTTGTGCTCTTATCAGTCCAGCAGAAGTGACTGAAGCTGCCAGCAGACGGCAGGGAGAGCCGACCAGCAGAAACCCACGACGCTCCTCAAATCACGTTTCTCACTGAGCAAAGTTTTCCTGTTTCTGGAAACAGACGAAGTTCAACAATCCAAATTTAGCAGAGCAAACACTGCGTCATGTACAGGAAGGTGACAAATTAAAAGGATTAAACTCTCCCAGTAGAGTCCAGAGTTTGAGTTCTTCCTCTTTCTCACTGTCAGTAAAATACCGACTTTGTTTCCTGACAAAAAGTGAGGTGAATACCAGGGGAAGAGAAACTTTCCCTGCAGCAGAGAAGCTGATAAAATGTTAGTTTTTTTCCTTCATGAGAAGAAGAAGCCTGCAGGACAAATAAGGATGAGAGAGAAAATCCCCAACCAGCTGATTTCCAGCATCATGTCTGAAATCTGAGGTCAAAGTTCCTCAGTGTGCAGAGAAACACGCTTCCTGCTGCAGGTTGGAGGCTTTCAGCAGCCGTGTTGCATCAGCTGCATTACCTCATAAACACTCGTCACGTGGCAGTGAGAGTCAGCTCTGCTTCTAGATCCAGGAGCCAAACAGGGGGAGGAGAAGATGAGGGCTGGGCGCCGCCAGGCCCGGCTTCACTGCGCCTGGTCGGCCGTTTGCTGAGTTAATTATTCATGAGGCGAGTTAAAGTTTTGTTTGTAGAGCTTCAACCTGCTTCCTCTGCGGCCTGCAGCGAGGATCACCAGGCCCTGTCCAGGTCAAGGGTCAGAGAGGCAGCTAGCATTCTGCAGACCCCACACATCCTGGACACAAACCGTTTAGACTTTGACCTTCATGTGGCGCTACAGAGACAGTTTCTCCCTCCAGATCGTCTCCCTGAGAAAAACTAGAGCGAATGTGAGGAGTGGTAACAGAGCTGCAGCGTCTTCACTCACTTCAAAATAAGAGCATGAATTAGAGACAATGAAATAATTACAGACATTTAGCCCATTAGATTTTGCTGCGCAAATTTTTGCACTTTTGTTTCCATACCAAAGTCCAAAGCTTTGGTATGGAAAGCTGGAACCTTTGTATTCGCCTGTTTCTGGTACACCCATAAATGTGACGCACAGCTACATTATGCTACATCGCTAACAGCGGCGATGGGAGCTGCTTCTCCGGGTTCATTTCTGCTTCTAAACAATCTGATCTGGAAGACACTGTTGTTACGTTCAATTGAGCTAAAAGCTGTTAGCCTATCAGTGAAGCTATGCTAACCTAAAATAGCATCTCAATGCTAACATGCAGTAGCACCTAACGCTAATGTCAGCATCCACATTTAAAGAAGCTCCATGAACAATCAGAGAAACTCTGGAAAGATGAACGGATAGAAAAACAATTTTATCTGATCTGACGAAGAACATGAAGATTAAAAATTATAAATATCTTTACTGTTCAGCTCAGATGGTTTGTTAGACAATAACTTAGAAACTTTTTATTAAAATGCAATAAATTGCAGACCCTCCAATTACCTCAATTAAGATTTTTAATGAAGTTCGGTGCTAGCATGAATATGATCGTCTAACTGCTTCAGTCAGTAACTAAAACATCAACATATCAAACTTTATTCAACTGACAGCTCAGATTTCCACGTTTAGAATTAACTTAAAGATAAAAGCCAAACAGCAACAAAGCAAGCAAAAATGCTAACATGCTAAAGATAAGGTTAGCTTCACTGTTAGCAAATTAGCACTAATAGTAAATGAGGTAAATATTCTGCTTTCAAAATAAGCAGAATGCGCTCATCAAACTTTTACTTTCCCTTTTTAGAAACAATCGATATAAATATATATACATAAATATATTTGCAAAAGCACTTTATAGACCAAAAATCGTTTTTGGTTCTGATTCTCTGGAGCTGAGAGGGACGACCAGAGGGAACCAGGCTGTAATATTCAGTGAACCCCCGCAGAGCGTTTCCCCGTCATTTCAGCGGAAACAGAAACCTGAAACATTTCTCCTGCACTGATCCAGAGTAATCACAGAGCAAATCCTTCCTGTGTAACATCCAGATTTAAACGGTCTGACGGTTTACAGCTCTGGTCCTTCACCTTTACTGAATGAAGGAAGCAGACTTAACAATGTTGATGAACCGGGTTGCTGGGAAACTACATGAAACTGAGAAAGTCCCGCATGTTGTTTCCATCGCAGCCGGTTGGACCTGTCTGAAGAACCGACAGTTTGGCTTCCAGCTGGGAGGGAAGTCATGAACCGCTGCTGCTGAGGAAGTTTACTTCATGCAGGTTGAGAGTTTTAGTGACGACCTCAGAGGCAGCTGTTGCTCGTCAACCTGGGACGGGTCAAAGGTCATCTGACGTCCATCATTCTGCAGACAGGAAGACTCTTCCCAACAGGAAACGTCTCAGAAGCTGCAAACCTTAAAAGCAAGAGACGACCCTGCAGACTCAAACAGGAAGCAGTTTTCACATCAGACAGGAAGCAGTCTTTACGTTGAACCGTTTTGTCTGAGACGACGAGCGGAATCGGCTGAGTGTCGGTGCAACCAGTCGCAATGCGGACGTGCAGCAGCCAGACCGCCGCAGCAGTGCAGGCGGCGGTCATCAGCTAGCTCCGGGGAGCTCAAGCCCAGCCCTCCAGAGCTACCATCCTGCAACTTTCAGATGCATCCCTGCTCCAACACACCTGAACAACACCAACGGCTGGTTGCCAGGCCTGTTTAGAGCTGATTCCGGTCTGTTGGAGTAAGGACACTTCTAAAAGTTGCAGGATGGTAGCTCTCGAGGACTGGCCTTGAGCATCCCTGAGCTAGCTCATCAGCCTGCTAGCATCCAGTAGGATTGTGGGAAATAAAATGTTAATTAATGTTATTCTTTCATCAAAAACAAACTTGGAGTGTTGCCTTGATTCTTTCACACTTGAAAATTTTTTTTACCTCCATAGCAACCTTCAAGGTGCAACTCCTCCAGACTAGCCAGCAGCAATTAGCAAACAGCTGATGGAACTGCTGAGCTCGTGGTAGGAGCTGCTGCTCAGAGCAACGCTGATAAACATAGTTGAAGGGTTAATAGAGGAGCCATGTTGGGACGACTTCCTGGAGGCGGAGTTTCAGAAAGAGCAGGAGCTTCTTAAAGAGACACAGGCCCAATTACTTCAAGGTGCTAAATTACAAAGTCAATGTTCTTTCAAGTCATATTTAATAAAATTTGCATTTTTATAACAACTGACGTTACCATAGTTACTTCATAGTGCTATAAAATGGAACTATGTGTCTGGAAAACACATGGTACTGCCTCTTTAAGGAATTTGTCACAAGAAATGTAGGTGATCAGTCAGCTAGAGGATGAAGTCTGTGTGCCCTTCACCTGACTATGTCAGCCTTACATGGCAGAAAACACTCAGCAGCTAGCTGTTTAGGAAGCAGGCACAGTTAAACTCTGAACAACAGAGAAACCTGGAGCATCTTTAGGAGTCAGCAGCTTCATCTCAACAGACCAGCTGTAAAAACAGAACCTGGAGTTTAAGCTGAAAACACAGCAAATATGGCAGTAATAGGAGAAAGTAGCAAAGGAAGGTGAATTGTTCAGTTTATCCTCCAGCAGCTGAAGGCTGCAGATCTAAAACCAGCAGATTCACAGCAGGACAGAGAACCAGCAGTCTGAACCGACTGGAGGTCGAACCTGCATCCACCCTGAGCTCATCACTCCACCATCGGTCCGAAGAAAGCTGCGCTTCGCTGCGTTTCTGGGCAGGATAAAGCTTCGTTAGCAGAATCAGTCAAGCTCCCAGCATGCAGCACTGCACTGCAGTTCCAAGCAAAAGATGAGCAGCGCTCATGTGTTCCTCTCTCCTCCAGAGCAGGAAGCAGCGGCTCAGCCAGGAGGAAGCTGCTTTAAGATGCCAGCACAGCCTTTAACTACCTCCATGCATGAATGAGAGGCATGCTGGGAAAAAAAATCTTCTGGGGTTTCCTGGACTCTTCATGGACTTTATGGACCAGCTTGAATTGACCAAAACTACTAACTATTATTGTAAGTGAGTTTCCTCTAGGCTGAAGGATTGTAAGGCTCTGCTGGTGCATCACTGCTCTCCACCCGGAGTGTCGGCCAGAGCGCCACTAAGGCCAGGATTCAGCTCCGGACGCGCTGCAGCAGGGGGACTAATGACGACACGAGGCAGGATCTGTTTTCCAAACTGTATTACAGATCTTCATCCAACTGAACATGGATGGGCAAAAGGTGTGTGTGTGTGTGTGTGTGTGCGTGTGTGTGTGTGTGTGTGTGTGGTTTCCTGGAATAAACAAAAATACAGTAAATAAGTTCAAGGTCTCCTATCATCTCACCATACCATTGTTCCTTAGAGAAACTAAGAAGGAAATAGATAAAACTTAAATAGCTCAACCTCTAAATCAATATTAAAGTAAAACCAACACAAGTTAACTTCACAGTTAACTAATAATCATGCATCTATCTAGTCAAAGTAAATATGTATGTTCAGCACAAAGCTCTACAATACACACATATAGCGGATAGCTCAGACTTAGCAACAGGTGAAATAATAGCAAATTAATTAACTTCAAATCGCTCATTAGTTGCAGCAAACACACAAATATTGCAATTTACTTATCAATGACGCACATTTATACGCAGAACACACATATCGTGCAAGTCTTTCCCACGTGTTCGCACAGGGGTTCGGACTTCCCCACCAGATACGGCAATGTGACGACGTCATCACTGGCCTAACTACGGTATGCCTTAAGGGACAAAAGTAACGCTGAACAGAAATCACATAATACAAAGAGGAAACTTAATGTTAATGTTACTTAGGCAACATTTAGGGTCTTTTGAACAATCATCAGGGCTCTCTCTACTTTTAATTCAATATTATGCGAATAAAAATGGCGAATTTGAACAGTCTGTTATTTTCTCTGGCTTCATGGCTTTTCTTCTTTTTGTGGCGCTTTTCAAACAAACTGAAAGTGTGCCTTACTGCCACCATCTGGTCTGGAGTGTGAACTGGAGCTAATGCCGTTAGCACATTGGATAAAGACAGCTTCCGTGTTTTAGTTAAAAACCTGAAAACAACAGATCATATTCGGAGAGATGTAAAACTGAAGACACCTGCTACATTTTTATTGTTAAGGACAAGTATTGTGTTTTTGTCACTAACCTGTCAATGTTTGATATTTTGAGGCATGAACATATTATTTAGTTTGTTAAACACTATTACGTTAAATTCCACTAAAAGAATTATTTTATTTTTACTCTTTGCCATTTTAACAAAAATAGTAAAAGATTATTAAGGCACCTAAAAATGCATACTTTATTAGCCTAAAGTAAACACAGAGATGTAACTTAAAACATACTAAAATGTTAGTATATTTAATAGTTTACTTTTAAAGTAAGCGGTAAGTGAATTTTTAAAAATTCTATTTTGAGCATATATTTTAAAATATACACAAAATATCTTAAAAATCATATCTTTTCTGTTGGGTTTTGGTTTTCTTGTGGGATTTCTCTGTTTGCCTGCTGCTTCCATCTTCCTCCACCAGATGGTGACAACAGGCTGCACCCGTGGAGGCGCGCGCCCGCTGGCTCTGCGCGCACCTGTGTCTCATCACGTCATTATCCTGGAGCTGTAGAGGAGCAGACTGCCAGCACTGAGCCTCTCTAGTTAGCGCTCTGTGTTTTCTCTAAGCTACTTTTCGTGACCTTCTCTTGTTGCCTCCTCCCCAGGCGTTTCCTCATGACACCGTGGATCGTTACCCGCTGGTTGCCCGAGTCCCGTCTTCGCCTCTTCAGATTGACCATAAACCGGTCCTGGATTTCCCAGCGGGCAGTCGGACCGGTCCTCAACTCACCTGTCCGCCCTCCACCGCAGCCGCCACGACCTCAACCCAGAACTCGCCCAGTCGAGACCTCTCTCTGGACCTGGATCATCAAAGAGACCAAGACCCCGAACCCGCAGTTTCCCCTCTTCCTGGTGGAAGTTTATTCTTCAACCCAAGTAAGATCAGTCTGTTTCTCTTGAAGCTTCAATTTCCTAAAACCTCAAACTCACCATCCCCCTTTGCTGCTTTCCAGTGCGTAGAAGACCGAGTCCTCTCCAAGAACCAGAACCCGGACCCCCCCGGTCCGCCCCGGTCCCCCCCCGCCCGGCCCTCTCATTGTTTTAATAAACTTCATTTAACTGATTCCTGTCCTCCTGTGTTCTGTATAGAAACTGGAACCCAACATGATGGTTCCATTGGTACAATTGTTCACTTAAAGTATATACTTTTATTTAATACATTTCTTAAGTGTATTTTGGTACAATTTTAAGTGATTATAGTTGTCAAAATGATACAAGTTTGCTTTAAACATACATATATTTATAGGTAGTACATTTAATACTTAAAATGTACTTGAACAAATTTAAGAGTTTGAAATAATTTTTCACTAGAGCGGCTTCCTGTTTACAGCTAGAAAACGTCTGAGGCGTGTGACGTCACCTTTTCTCTTAAAGACTTGAGTGAGACGCACAAGTCAGAGTTTCTATTCAGGATCCCACCGGCTCGGCTTCCCACGCAGCTACATTAAAAACACGCAGAGCAGAAATCATTAACATGTCGGTTTTAACGGAGGAAACGTCCAGAAGCGCCCAGCTGCTCGTCTCCTTCAGACGGTAAGATTGTTCATCCGTGTTGGGGGAACCGAGGCGTCAGTGAGGTGGAGGTTCAGGTCCGCTACCAGTTCAGTCACTGCAGAACCTTTACTGGCGCGGCGGCAAATGGAAACGGAGCTCGAGTCGGTCCGAGTGCAATAATCACGTTTGTCCCATATATTGATGCAAAGCATGAAAGATGGCAGAACGACACCGGATGGGCGTGGCCAGCTGCACCTGGCGGAGGCATCACTGCGGGTGTATGTATAATTTTGACCCAGTAAGAAGAGAATTCAATACATCTAATGGTACAGACTGGAAATGAATCCTAAACATTCAACCTGCGGCTGGGTGGGAGTGCGCATGCGCGTGTAGACGGCTTGGTGCTGCAGGGTTCGGATGGTTCAGTAAGAACCTGGGCACGTGTTGCTGGGTCCGGGTTGGTTCCGTGGTGTTAGGGAGTGGACCTTCTGACCAACATCCTCTCTGAAATGAGGCGGACCCTGCCGGAGACTCAAGGCGCGCGTGGGCGGGGCTTGTGATTCACAATACGGAAGTGTTTTTTTGGAGGGTTTTCCCATAGAAACGACAGAAACAGAGCAGAGAGGTGCAAAGTATATAACCAGGTGAGATGGCGCAGCCGGACACACTCCCCGCTCAGGATGACACGCAGCAGGCTGCACATGGTGGGTAGCAGTCCGGTCCCGGTCCGGTCCGGTCCGGACAAGCAGACTCTGACCTGTGGTTCTGTTGCAGGCCTCCCTCTGCGCGCTGCTGTTGCTGCTCCACGCTGGGCGCACCGCGGCGCGGCGGACCCCCTGCGCTCCGCAGCTGAGCGGCCCCCCGGACCCGCACTTGCCCCGCTGCGTCACAGCGGCGCAAATCCGCTGTGACGCACGTTTTCTGAAGACGTACGCAGTGACCGAGCTGAGAGCGCAGAGCACCAACAGGACGTGTGCGCAGGTACTGGAAGAAATGCGCAAAGAGCCGCAGAGATTCAGGGAGAAGAGCCGCAGGTCGCTGTCTCCGTGGGAGTACAGGTGAGTACGGAGGCCCGCGCGGGCCAAACGCGCTTCGGGTTTTGTTCTAATTCATCCAGAAGTTGAAAATAACGTCACACCTGCAGCAGGTGAGTTTTGCAGAAAACGTTTAGAAATAAAAAATGATGTTAAAAAATATATTTTCAAAATACAGGAATGAGATTCTGCTGAGAAGGATTCACAGCCTGGCAGGTTTGCTTTTTCAGTCTGGAGGTGATTTAAATGTTCTGACCTGAATCTGGTGGAGAATCAGAGGGAGCTGAAGATGAGGGTGATGGTGCAGAGGCCTTCCGACCTTCACTGCAGCTCATCACCAAAATATACATTTATGCTGCTGAATGGCATTAATTATATTAAAGGAAATAAATATTTTTTCATTACATTTTTTTACTAAATGTAAAAAAGAAAACCTACCAAAATTTATTTTCAAATGTAATGAAAACTAGTTTTTAAAAAAGCATTTAAGGTCAACAGACACGGAAAATGTGACAAAAATATAACAAAACACTAACAGGATTAAATAAAAAGTCTTGATTGATGTTATTTGTGCACTTCATTTCCTCCTCTAACAATATTTTCTTCTCTTCTGCATCATTTCCTGTCAGAAATAAACTTTTAGACTCAATGAAAATCATTTTAAATCTAAATCTTTCAGGGGTATGAATCATTTTGGCTTCTTTTTAGCTCAGAGGTATCATATCATTTTTTTATTTAGTTTTTGTTAATTTCCTTATATGCTGCCATGCTCACCAAAATTAACAAATATTATTGTAAATAGTCATGAATCCAGTTTAATGACTTTCTCTGAGCTGAAGATGCTTCCAGACGCAGAGATTTTGATAAATTTGTTATTCTTATGCTTATTGCTGAGAAAATATGAAGTTTCAAAGTTTGTTAGAAAAATATATGTATGAACAGAGTTTTCAAATGTTTATGAATGAATCCAGTTGCAGCAGTTAAAGACTCAGAGATTTAAAACCAGAGAAGAAGAAAAGCTGTAATTTTATGGCTGCCAGGACTTTTTTCCAGTCCAGGTTTCAAATCTTCATCTTTTTGGAAAGTGTTTCATCATTTAGAGTTAAAATAAAAGCCTCAGCACCAGTTCTCGAGACCCTCCTGAACATGCTAACATGCATTAGCATCAGGTTTGTTTCCTGTTTCTGCCGGTGTCCCTCAGGGCGCAGAGCTCCGTCTCCTTATGTTTGGTCACAAACTCCAGGAAACCATTAATCATTTCTGCTGTTAAAAACAATTAACAAATTTCCTTCTGCAAACTTTTAAAAGTAAAAAACGAATTTCTTTTCTTCTTGAATGACGTGCAGCTTTAAATCTCGCCTTCGACCTTCACCTTTAAATAAATGCATCATTATGATTAAAACTATTCCTTTCATCTCTTAAAGTGGTTCTGATTTATTCTCCAGGATTTCCTCAGATTTTTTCTTGGTTCTAATTGTTGGAAAAAAAACAGGAAACAGTTTCCCATAATACTTTATAAACAGTGCAATTTATATTAATTAACTGTATTTAACGGCTATAAACAGATCAAATATTGGGGGAAAAATCCTGCAAAATTCAGCATAAAAAATTCAGGATGTTGCGATGGGAATGTCAAGTTATAAGTTTTTCATCACACTTTAGCTTTATTTTGTGTAACTTTTTTGCCTAATTTAGTCAGTTTTAGTTTTTAGAATGCGTTTGTTAGTTTTTATTAGTTATTGTCAGTTAAATATTGGCAATAAAGACTCAACAGAATATACAGTTTTCAAGAAATGTACTCAGTTATTGTTGAACAGCCAAAAGTTGGTGTTTCTACCAACTTTTGCTGTCGCCATTTTGCTGAATAGCGAAGCCACCAGGGGGGGATAGTGGAGTGCCGTATTTTGCCGACAGCTGACGTAAACTGCTGGAGTGGAGAAAAACAATTCACATCAGCTCGAAAGGCTGATAAATAGATTCATAAACACGAAAAGGTAGGATATTAAATCTATAATTTCAGTATGTTTTAGTTAGTTTTATAAATGCTAACTAGTTATAATTTTTCCGCTTTAATTTCCGTTTTTATTTATTTCAGTTAACGAAAATGTTTTCTCAGTTTCATTTCCGTTAAGCTATAATGACATTATGGATGAGTCAGAGTCCGTCGGTTCCGATATTTCACCAAAAATATTCTCTTGTGAAGAAATGAAAGCCTGGATGTCCGAGATGAAAACTGAAGCTGCTGCCTTCACGCACCAGGGGGCGCTGTTTGCGTGGAAATCCGCAGTAAATGAATCATTTCATTTTAGTGCAGATAGAATAGAAAATGCTTTATTGATCTCCAAGGGGAAATTGCTTATTTGTTGACAAGTTACTCCATCCAAGGTGTTAAATATTAGTAAATACAAATAAAATCACATAAGCGACATAAAATGTATTTAAAAAGATGTACAGAAATGTGATATTGTAAGTGATTTAAATATAAAATAATAAATAAAATACTAACAATCGTTTGCATGGAAATATGTTAATCTATAAATAAATGATTTTTTATTAATAACCATTTATTTATTGATCGATGATGATCTATAAATAAATGTATAGATCTATAAATGAGTCCAGAGAAAACGTAGCTCTAAAGACACTCAGAGTTTGGCTTTGCAACGTTCCATCATGGTCAAGGGAACTTCAACCAAGTTCAGATTCATCTTTAGCGTCCAAATTCTCTGTTTTTTCTCTAACCCGGTTCCTGTGGGCGTTCTCTCTGCAGTGTGCACCAGGACCCCGACCGGGTCCCGGCTGACATCAGCGTGGCGCGCTGCCTCTGCACCGGCTGCATCATCAACCTGCGCGAGGATCCCAGCTACAACTCGGTGGCGCTCTACGTCCAGACGACGGTGCTGAGGAGGAAGCCGTGTCCCAGCGACCCAAACAAATTCGTGGTCTGGAAGGAGCTGATAGCGGTTCCGGTGGGCTGCACCTGCGTGAGGCCCAGTTACTCCCAGTAACCGCCGTGAAGACCCGCTGGAACCGGCCTGACTGACGCTGGGCAGCTGAACCTCTCTGAACATTTAGCTCAAACTTTCCTCACTCGGGATTCCTGCTGGATTCAGCCAGAAACCATAGAAACGCTGTGAACGGTGCAGACGAGCCGGTTCTGAGACCCGGTTCTGAGACCCGGTCAATGTGAACTACTGATCCACTGCAGCTTCACTGTGGATCACTGGAACCAGTTCAGACTGGAACCAGTTGAAACCAGTGTAGTTATCTTGCAGCTGAAGAGTTTTCTGGTTGTCGTTCTTCTTCTACATTTTCTTTACCCCTGGCAGCTGAACAGCCCCACAGCATGATGCTGCCTCCACCATAGCGACAGCTGTTTCTGCGTCCTTAGACCTGGAATCCTCTCCGGTCGCGGCCGGTACCGTCCGGTCCAGTTGGGTGAACATAAATACCTCATGTTTTCATTTAAACTGATTTTTAATCCAAACGCTGTGAAACTGTGGAGACCAGGAGCCTCAAGTATGAAACGCTGCAGTTTTCACACTAAACCCAAAACAGACAAATTTAGAAAAGTGCAGCGC
>CAEGAE010051237.1:0-13100 GCA_903067095.1 Girardinus metallicus
TGGATCCACGGCCTCCGTTGGTCCGGGTCCGTCGGGAACGCATGATAGGACAGATATGGCTGTTTTCTTGCCCCACATGAACAACCAGGGACTGAACAAAAACAACTCCGCCGAGACTGAGCCATTTTCCTAGCCTTTTAATGCTAACGCTGTAGCCACCGGAAGTTGTCAAACCCCACATCCGCTTTAAAACGCGGAAACGTGAAAAAAGTCTATTATTAAAATAAAAGTGCGGTCAGTGAGAGTGTGACTATAAGGTACGTCGTCGCTTAAGGAACTGTTTCCATAGCAACGCAAGTACTGCGCATGGATTTTCGGGTACAGTAACTATTTTTACTACTTTTTAAGTAAACGACATAAATGTGTAGCATAAAACGTAACGTAGGCCTCTTGAATTAGCTTTAAAGTTTTCCTTTATAAGTTTAAACGGTAGAGCAGTAGGTAGCTACTTGTTTGGAGCAGTAGGAAAACAAAACCGCGACGCAAGTTAAATGTTTGCTACTGGTAGCGTTGGCTGAAGGTCCTAACTTTTATAAATAAATTAATGTAAAAATAAGAAATATGACGAAAGATTAATAAATCATTATATTTCACTTTCTGAAATTATCAACAAACAAAATAAATATAGCCCAACTATACTCCAAAGCTGATGACTCTGAATTTAGTCTATACAGAAACACAAAAGCTAAGTTGCTTTAAGTTTTTTTTTATTTTTTAGGGGTAAAAAAGTACATGAGAAAGCATTACTAATCTTTCTTCTATATATATATATTTGCGGATTTGCTGCCGCCATGTTTGCGCTCATTCTTTTGTTGTATGACCCAGTTATTGCCAAAGCTTCTATTGGCCCTGTTTTCTGGTTTTCTGGCTGCAAAACAAGCCCTGAGCGTCACTCTTCCACCTCTGTGCCTGACAGTGTCATTGGGGTTGAAGGTGGCGACAGCTGTAGGAGTTTGCCCTGCAACCAATGGATTGTTGGTTCAGTCCAAAGACGCAAACCATCAAAACTCCAGCTTTTAAAGAGTTCGTCACACCTGGTCATGATAAGTTCAAACCATGATGCTTGAATATGAGTCAGCAATCATATTTATATTGCCAGCTAGTGTTTACACCGTGTTCAAGACAATCCAGATTGTTTTTATGTGTCGTTTCACAATGGTGGAAGAACCTACCAACTACTGCCAGAACCATGCCTATCTTCAAGAAACGTTTGACGACTCAGCTCTTCAGATTACATTGGAATAAAAGTGTTTGCCAAATACATAAACAGACAATCAACACGTTTAATGTATGCTCTGTATGTGAAGAACAGTGCAATATTGTCAGATTTTTCAGTATCTGACGTTCTGTTTACTAATTGGAGACATGCCAACTTTGAAATCTGGTGAATCCTATAAATACCGTAATATCATCATTGATCACCGCACACACTCGCCCCTTCAGAATCTGTCGGTGGTGACGCCTGTCTCCAGCGTCCTGTTCCGGTACGATTTCACAACTATGCGGCCTGTCTCGTATCAGACGGTGAGGTCTCACCCACGCACAGCTGCTGCAGTGATGATGAGAGGCCTCACACGTGAAATGCCAGGCCTGGAATAGTTAGGTCTGTTTATAGCTGAACTGAACATCCAGCTTCTGCTGTACGTGTAGCAAGTGAGGACATAAATTGCTGTGTGAACATGTGGATCTTGTGAGCCTACTCCCACTTGTAAAGGAAGTGAGTTAGCAGAGGGGGGTTGTATATAATGAGAGGGAACTCGAGGTATTTAGAGATCTGGGGCCCATGATCTTCCAAAGCAGGATTGGTAATTCCAGGGTGTATCCTCAATGAAACATTCATCCTCAACGTCATCCTGTCTTCTTTTTTTAGGAGTTAAACTTTCTACAGAGGCCGTCTTCTTCTTTGAACCCCCAAGCCAAGCTATTTCTGTTTTGACTGACATCGCCTGGATCCAGAGGCTATCATGGAGGCCAAACAGGAGTTTTCAAGCATCCTGCAACGGGTGTGGTCCAAGCTCCTGGGTCTTCCACAAGCAGCTCCGCTGGAAAGTGGAGCCTTTTCCGTCCTCGTACTCTTTATTGGTAAGTTATGACTGTCATCTGTGCGACAGATTATACTTCTTAGCACAATGCTTTGATTAATGTAACTATATCACTATCTTCAGGATGGCACAGTCAGGTGTTAGGTTTGCCCACATGCCCACATAACTGAAGTTATAGTCTTTGGACCTAAAGAGGAACAATCTAGAGTCAACACTCTGCTTCAATTATTACAGCTAGGAACTAGTGACCAGACCAGACATTTGAGTGAAGTCATGGACCTGACCCTTCAGATCCACATAGAGACAGTTACAAATTCAGCCTTCTACCGCCTGAAGAACATTTCCAGGATTAAAGGCTAAAACCCCGACATGTTTAGAGTTGCTTTTGAACCATAATAGATGGAGCACTGACCAAAATATTTTAATGTACATTGATGATTTGGCACTTGACGAAATACAATGTCTGCTACTGGTTGTCACGATTGTTGATGTTTTTATGTTTTCATGAAGAAAGAGAACTTTGAACTCTACACAAATAAACTTTATTGACTAATTGATGCATGTCCTATTTCTCCAATGATTTGTGCTGACCTGATTTGTGCTCTCTGCCTCCTGTTTGTCATTGCAGCCACAGTCCTTTTCTTGATGCTGCTCTCCTGCTTTCACTGTTGCTGCTGTGGCAAACCAAAATACCAGGGCTCGAGAGTTCAGCCTTTGGAATCCGTCTGATATGGTGAAAGAAAGCGGGACTTGTCTGCAGAATCCAAAGCCCATCACACCCTGTACCCTTTTGGTCTGTTACACCACCACCATGATGGAAGCTCTTGAATCAAGGTTACAGAAGAGGGCGATATATCTTTTGAGAGTCACTGGTTTGCTTGGACTGATTAAGTGGGCGTTAATATGGGGACGAACCAGAGGAACGATGGGACTTAGTGTTGGGACGTTTCCAGTTCTGAGCGACAAACTGCATCAGCATCCCGGGACGGGGAGACGTCGGAATCCACACAGATCCGCAGAGTGGCGCGCCTCATGAAAAAGCATTGCAGAGCAGGACAATAAAGCACTTTGTGGCAGCGTTTTGGCCATGAAAAGACTCAATAAAAGCTTCTTTGTGCTCCAGTTAAACAGATACTGATGTGGTTCAAGTGCAGTTCTTTTGTGCCCAGTCAGCATTCATTCATTGTACTGTGACTGAGAAATATAGAAAGGTTGCATTTTAGCATAAATTGGAAGTTAATGTCAAAGGGAGGAAATTTTGTTATATATATATTTTTTAAAAAAGATGGAGCGCCCTCTGCTGGCTTTTTAAGAGTGTTGTCTTTTTTTTGTACAAATTGTGCCACAAAGAAAGGAAAACCTGAGCTGTTTATTGTTTAACCTACCACATTTTTGTATAAATAGAGGTAACAAAGATGCTGTCACATGTGGCGATTCTCCTATAAGTAACTGCAATAAATGTGTATGTTTCAACGATGTAAACGATGTAAACTCTCAATTTGTCATATAACAGCATGTAAAAATGATGATAATATTAGAGCAACTGTGTTCATGTGTTCTAATTTCAATACGTAAGGGAACAACCGTTGATAGCAACCGTGTTGCTATCAGAGAAGTGTTGTCCGGCTGCTGTGTGCGTACCTTATCATGACATTCCTCCTTTGTTTAAACATTACCCAGAAGCAGTTGTTTCTACTACGTCGCACAAAGAGCAGGAGCCGTTTGGATCTCCTGAATGCCTCATCAAAGTCAAAGTCAAAGCAGACTGGTACGTTAGAGTTTGTGTGAAAGGTTTAGCAGCCTTGTGTCGCCCAGAAGAAGAGTTATTCTCCTGTATGTACAGTTTGTTGGGAGCAACTCAGCCGTGACAGGATCCGTTTAACAGGAAATGGCAACGGTGAGGTGAGTTTAAAAGAGGAAGGTGGTGAGTTATAATGATTTTAACGTGAATATCTGTATTATCTCTTCTAGAAACATCTTTCTAGCCTTATAATATACGATTACCAACCCTTTAGGTAAAAGCCACATATTACATACATGTAAATGTATTAACATCCCATGAAGTTTTTCACTCTCTGTCACATTACAATCGCAAATGTCAGTGTAGGTGGAAGGGATTTTATGTGATAGACCAACATGAATGAATATACAATAATGAATTGTAATATTGGAGAATTAGCTTTCACGGCAATGATAACATGCCAGTCTTTTGGGGCATGTCCTTATCAGTTTGACCATTCAACAACACTGTAAAATACTTGAAGGTGGTTTAATTTGAAAGTGAAAGTTCACCTGCTGCCTTGAAAATGCAATTTAAGTCAACAAGAATATTGTTTTGGTTTTAACTCAGAAATTAAAGTTCATGAAGTTAATTTAACAACAAGAGATTAATTGTCTAAACATTGTGTTTTAAGCTCATTAATCTTGAATGTTGATTTTTCCACTTACTGCAGCTATTTAAACCAAATTATTTCATGATATGCAAGGAAAAACTGCCCTAGTTAAAGAGCTCATATTTCTCTGTTATTTTTGCTCGCTTTATCAAATTTCAACTATTTATTTTACTTTCAAACAATTCAAATTCTTGTCACAAACTGTATAAACAAAATCCAAGATCTGATAATGAATGCGGCTCAAAAACATATTGAGTGTGAACACAACATTACTGTAAATGTCTCTGTTACGCTCAAGAGTGAAATCAATGTAACGCACTTCCATCCCACTCACGGTGCAACACAGGATACAAAAACATACCGCTAAGCATTGTGGGAAATAGCTCCCACTCCTGTCTTTTTCGTCTTTCAGTATTTTTAAGTGCTAGCCTAAAAACTATAGTTTATTCAACTTTTAGAGGTTTGAAAATATAAAGAAAAAGTTAACACAACTTAGTACTGTAAGTTTATCTTTCAAAAACTCACACATTTAGGTTCACAAACCTAAACCTCGCTAAATTTGACTTAAAGAAGATAGTAGGCACAACTAAATGTGGCTCAAAAGTTTTACAGTGAATGGCCAAACTGTTTCATATCCAGTCTGAGATCAAACAGTTTAATCTCAGACTGGATGAATAGTATCTGCGAACATCAATGTCCAAATCGAGCAACAGATTCTTAGGTGGATTTAAGTCCAGACTTTGACTGGACCATTCTAACACATGAATATGTAACATTTTAGCAGGCTAGCAGTTACTAAAATTGGGCGACTTCTGACAGTTACGAAAACTGGATATTATTTAGGGGTATCAGAGGGAAGGGCACGTCATGTGTGTTGGAGTAGCAAATAAAATCCCAATAAAACTGTTAATCTGACTATTTCTCACACTGATCTCTTGTGTGGTTTATTTGTCCCCCCTGCAGTCTGGCTGAGAACCAGAAGCCCACCGGCTCACCCGACGAGTGGGTGGACTGGTTCCTGCATCATCTGCAGCTGGACCCATGGATGGTGGGGGGCTTTGTGGTCATCGGGTTGTTCGCACTGGGAGTTCTGTCTCTGCTGCTCTTCGCTCTCCTGTACGGATGCTGCAGAAGCACACAAGCACCAAAGCAAAAGAAGAGGAAACTCAGGAAAAATTCAAAGAATGCAGTGATTTAGACTCATGCACATATTTAAACACACTTAAAACGGATTCTGGTGAAACTTTTCCCACTGTTGAGGCATTTTTGTACATGTGGGAAAATTTCAATTTTAAGTCGGAGTCACAACGTTTTGTTTAAAACAGTCTGTCAAATATAAGTTCAAAATATGCAGCTAAAATGTTAGTTTTTTATTTGCGCTGATCTTATTACAAAAATAGTGAGATCACCAAAAGCAAGTTCCTTGAATCTTTCCAAATGGATTCTGCAAGTCACCTTAAAAACACCATCCTGACTGTGAAACATGGTGGTGATGCTTCCCCTCACCTGGGACTGGGAAGTAGAAAGATGTAGATAAACGCAGAGCAATCATGGATATTCACCTTGTAGCAGGATGACTTCAAACACATGATGCTTTGTGTTAATCTATCACAACCGGTCTTATTAAAATATATTAAAGTTTGTGACTGTATGTGACCTAATGAAAAATAAATTAAGGGCTAAGAGTTGTTTTCCAAGGCACTGTATTTTAAGAGCCATTATAATAAAGATGTTTTATGATTCATAAATTTGCCCTGTCTGCTTTTAGAAGTCAAAACATTAGCTAACACTGCTTTATGTTCTAATAATGTTGCATTGTAACTATGTAGCTTGGATACTAAACCTTAAAAATTAATGTTAACACAGATATAGACGAATAATTTGTGTTACACATTTCAATATAATAAATTTTCTGTAAATAGTAACATAAATACATAAATATTCTATAATTTTCAAAGCGCGACGTAGCTATAGAAGTCAAAGAACTACATTTCCCAGTGTAGCTCAGGTGGTTTTTCTGCGCATTGCTTCACTGCGCAGCTGAAGCTTCTCGTCCGGTGACGTATTTACTGTGCGCTCACAGCTCCGCTGCGTTTATGCGACTGAAACAGTTATGGCGAGTGGCAAAAAAAGCGTTCTGCTCTCATCTTTAGCAGATTATGGAGATGATTCGGAGCCAGACTCCGACCCAGAACCAGAAGATTCAGGTGAATTTTTCTTTTTTTAAATATTACCATAGCTTTAATCACAATAAAACACAATATTCATTTGTTAATATTGTCTGTGAGACTACCACAGACAGCTAACTTAGTGTGAGCTAACAGTTAGCTTAACCTACTTTATACTTTTTGTTGGTTTTAGTTGTTTCGAAACCTCAGTTTATGTTAAATCTGATATTATTGTAGTTAAGCTGTAGTTTTGCAGACAAATTATCCGTGTATTTTAGTTTTTCAGTACATTATTCCAGGTTATGCATTTCATGTCGTGAGCTCAAGTTTATTTGATGATTTGTTTGGATGTTTATTAGTGTTAAATAAATGTCTGAATTAGAAAGGATGTAAAACTATGCCTACACTGTGTTGCACCAGTTACATACTCTATGAAACACTAAATGTGAAGTAGTTATTTAATTTGTGAAACTCAAACTTGGACAGTTTTAAGGCTTTAAAAAAAAACCCCAGTTCTATCACCTCAGAAGGGGTCCAACTTTAAAACACCACCATCTAGATAGATTAAACCTGTACAGTTTCCTTCAATTTGTAGCATAACACTAAAAGTTATGGCATTAACGGAGTAATCATTACAGAAATGCACGATTTAATTAATTTCTTTCAATATGTCCATCAAACGTAACTCTAAAAGACTCGTGAACGAAGTAAAACTTTATTAGTAGGAACAAATGAACTAAAAACCTAGTACTAATCTAAGAATCCATCAATAAAAACGAGACAAACTCTGAATCTGTACTTGTATTGACACACACACACACACACAAAAAAAAAATCACCAAACGTCCGTAAAACAGAACATTGTAAACGTACAGATGTTTATCCCATTGAAAAGCTGTATTTTAAAATGCATTTGTGGTCATTTCAAAGCAACACATTTTTTTTTTAAATGTTTAAAAATCGTGTGTTTTAAGGGTCCAAATGTAGTCCATAAACCCCACTTTTCCCACCATTTTTACTTTTATCACTCGTGTCCTTTTGGTTACAAAAGTAGGGCATCGAATATTGAGTCGGCTGACCTTTGACATGGAGACAGCTGCACCATGTATCCGGTTACAGTTACTATTACTGCAGTATCAATGTGTGCTATGTTGCAGTCACAAAAGACTTGGTGGAATGTGATAGTTTGGTACTTCAAATATCAGGCAAACCACTTCTGCTAACGTAGTCGGCCTGTCGGATCGACCTCTGGTGTATTAGTTTGATTTAAATAAAGTTAGTCACTCACAGATAAACCAAATTTGGTGTTGACGGATTGAAACATTTGATGTCCTGTCCCGGCTGCGTCCCTAATAGTGCTTAAGAAAATAAAACAAATGATTTCTGTGTTAATTTACTAACTCCAAGCCACGACAGCAAATAAAAAATGGTTTCTAAAAGGGAAAGCTGGGGAAATGTCAACTTGAACAAAATGGCAGCCGGAGCCTGTTTGTAACTTCTCTAAGGCGGTGTCAAACCTCTGCGTTTTCTGTGTGTTTGTGTGCAGGGGGGCACGGAGGGGGTCTGGTCTACGGCTACGGGGACGACGACCTCAACCGGACAGAGGATGTTGAAGATAAGGGATCTGGAAACGAGGACAGCCGTGACAGCAACTCGGTCAGTGTCGGAGCTCTGAACGCGTTTTTACAGGCCAAATTTGGCTGCCGTTAAAATCGGTCCCAACTAGAAAAAAAATAAAAAATAAAAAATGAAATGAACATCCAGTAATACTCAGCAAATGTACCGCTGTTTCACTGAAATTATAAAAACTTGTGATATAAATCGAGATGCTCAGTCCTACAAGGACGACCAACAGTTTTGGTTCGTTTTTCAGATCTGACCTGTTGAGTCCAGTTTCAACTGTAACACATCAAAGAACTAAAAAAAAAAAGGTTTATCTTTATTGATTGAGTAGTTTTGGATCAAACGGAAAATGAAGAAAATACATTTTTGCTCTTTTTACATCAAAGGATGTTTCCCTAATGAACTTTACCATACAAGGTTAATCAAAAGCAGACGATCTTGGTTGGTGTGTTTGTAGACCGAGTAATTCTGGGAGATCTCAGTTTCGATGCTGTTGTTGATCAGCAGCCAGCGCTGATCAAGAGGAAATTGAACGGTTAATTGGTGCATTGATATTTAGTTTTTACGAATATGGCAGTACAGTTGTGATTAACCCAACACTTTCCTCATTTCTCTTTCTTCCCCAGTATTGTAATGTCCTCCCATTGGTCTGAAATGTCAAAATATTTGTAAATACATTTACTTTCATAATTAAAATGTAACAAACATTGACTGTAAAAGAGAGAAAATCATTCTGCAGGTGCGTTATTATGGGTAGTTGTTCTGAATCCATCAGGAAATAAAGGAATGAAATAATTTAGCCTATTTGTACAACAGAGCAAATGAGCTTAACCTTCTGATTTTAGGAAAACTTCAGACAAAAGTAATAAAAGAACAAAAATTGTCTTAGGAACTTCAAGAAGTTGGCGTTTTAAAAACATTTCTTGAACAAGGAGGGGGAAAAAAGTAACAATTTTCACCAGTTTGAGCTGATAAAGTGATAATTGTCTAATTTAGATCCTTGGCTAAGTGATTGTTGCATCATGAGTCATACTACAAAAAAGATATTTCCTAGTTTCCTGTTAATTTTCTGAAAGAGTTAACTTGTTCCTATTAGTATTCTGGCAGCTGTTTTATCTTTTAAGAGTGAAAGAATGAGCTAATGAATTAGTCAGGAGGATTTCTCTTTTCCTTTTTTTTTTAACGATAATGCTAGGCTAGGTTAAGATTTACAGTCAGGTCTAAACTGAATCCCATTTTTTTTTTTTTTTTTTACTCTCTTTGTGCCATGTGTGGGTATTTATAGGCAGGTATAGAAACATAAAGCCTGGGGTGTCATGCTCATTTTTTTGGACAAGTTGCATTTTCTTTCTGCGAGCATTAAGGCTGCGTGTTGTTTTTTTTTTATTATTTGGTTGCAGACCATGTTGGAATCATTGGTATAATAATGTGAGAAATGATTAAATGAATCAGGTGGAAGTTTTAACAACAGAAGGCAGCAGTTTTATTGTGAAGCCAGATTGTTAAAAATATGTTTGTACCTTTTATTGTTTTTAATCTATTTTGTGTAACATAATTTTATTCTAAAGTAGATTTTATAACCTCCATATAAACTGATCACATTGGAGCCTCTATTGTCAATAAAGTGTTTGTGTGTGTGTGTGTATGTGTGTGCGTGTGCATGCGTGTGTGTGTGTGTTTGTTTGTAATAACTTGTGGGGATCATTTCCCTGACACATACTACTTTGTGGGGACCGCAGCCTTTGTGGGGACCGCAGTGAAATAGCGTTTCACAATGTGAAACGCTATTTATGGGTCAGGGGTCAGATTTAGGACTAAGGTGTGAATTGAGTTTTGGTTAGGGTTAGGATTAGGTATGGAAGGGTTAAGGCAAGGTTTAGGCTGTAGAAATGAGTGGAAGTCAATGGAAAGTTCCCACAAAGATAGCCACGCAAACGTGTGTGTGTGTGTATTTTTTACTGTCTCAAACCTGAAGCAGGGAATATATTTTAGAGACTTCTCAGTCCATCTTTACATAGATTTACATTTTGGTCTATATCAGTAGTTAGTATGAGCAGTGTTTTGTTGGAGTAGCTGCATTTCTCTGGGAATCTTTTAATATTTTATACTCAAGTCATTTCAGAATAGGCATTTTTTGCCAAATGTGGCACCACAATAAAGCAAATCCAAACTGGCTATGGCTTGAGAACATATTACCCTAAATGGGCAAAGCTACATAGTTTCTAAAGAGAAGTTTGACTCAAAATACAGGTACCTCTGACCCCCCCGGCCCTACAGTGTTAACCCTCTGCGTTTTTGTTTTTATAGGATATGGACGAATCAGACGAGGGGAGGGACGCAGATGATGTGGAGGTATTTGAACGACGACCTGTGGTTGGGGTGGATTAGATTTGGAAGTCATCGTTGCTCACTAGATGGTGCTGTGGGATCATGTATGCCTGGACGTTAAACTAGCAACTGATTTGTTGTGTCTTAAACCTTTCAGCGGCATTACTGGCATAAAATGATTTTGAGTCGCGCCACGTTTTTGCGCCTTGAACATTTCGGGGTGTGAAGCGGAAACACCAGGAGGGTGGCGCCCTCTGAGGCTTTGCTTCGTAACCCGCCTGTAGTCTGATCAGCTTTGTCTGCTAAATTCGCCGTGCAATAAGGCAGATAACGGCACCGTCAGTGTAAACATTATAGTCATCGAAAAAAATTTTCGCCACACGTGTGCCAACACGCTTGAGATTGTACACAGAGAGCAGAAAGTCATGTTCAGAGGAAGACAAGTCGATGCATTAATGTTGACATGTTTTTATCTGATCTGGTGTGATGTATGCTGCTGTCTCGCTGTAGAAAGCAAATGTTTTTGTGCTGCTTAATGCTCATTAGCTGACAGGAGAAGAATAGATGCTTGTTGGCTCTGCTTGCTCGCATTATCTGATGACTGTCAGTGTTCGCTCACTGCAACTTGCTGTTGTGAAACTTTTCTGCTTTTCTGTTTCACAATTTACTGCTTGGTTGTCATTTTCTCCCTCTTTTCTTTTTTATGACATTGATTTGTTTTACGCTCGGTTTGGACATTTGTGGGCAGGCTCGAGTCTTGCGGGTCTCGGAAAGAGGAGGAATCTCTTAGCCTCCAGAGTAAACATTGTTGGTATTGTGCCACAGGGAGTTTTTGCTAATTAATTGTGCTACATTTTGTTTCGTAAAAGTCTTAAACCTTCTTAGGAAAGTGTTTTAAATCCAAATAAAACACTAAAAGTACGTTTCAGTCTATTTAATAAGTAAAATCAGTGAATTTATATGTTTGTTTTTTTAACAACAGAAACAATAGAAATGTGCTTTTTTAACATTACAGATGCTGGTGAGTTTACCTCTCCCATTTTATGTCGCTTCATACCCTCTGTTATGTTTTGACAAAAAGCGGCTGTCTGCTGCACGGCATCTCTTATGGATCATCTTTTGATTTATTTCCTCGTTCAGGTTGTTTGGTGCTCTCTTTGACAACCAATGACGCAGAGTTTAATATTATCAAATCATCAAGGAAATGCGATTATGTGACTCCAAAAGATACCATCCGCCAGCAGGAGGCGGCTTATAGACGATTTGGTCACATTTCATAAGATTCCCAGTTGGAGATCGGAGTCATAGTCAGTGGAAAATGGGCTTAATATAAAATCTTCTGAAAATTATCTGTTAATAATTTAGATTATGCATGAGATTTGAACGTTTCTTCTTTTCTTTTAAGGTGGGAGCTCCTGGAAACACAGCATGTCTGTGCGGCTGGTTTTTATTGGTAGCATGTGCAGCATAGAGAGGAATGCTGAGGTGATGCAATGAGTAGGTGGGAAACCGGCACAAAAACAAAATATTTTTTTATCCACCATATTCCTGTCAAATATATTTATGTTTATGGAAAAGCCGAGTTTCACTTCTCCGCGTCTCCAGCATTTCTTTAGGTTTTAGAGGCGAACTTTTACGGATGTTTTTACCAACATGTTAAAGTTTGTATACAAATGTCGATTTCAAACCTACAGGACTAGAAATGGACCCCTAGTGGCAAGTATCAATTTTAACTTATTCAGATTTGTTTTTTTGTTTGTTTTTTTTAAAAGAGCTACAGTTGAACCAAAGATTAAATTTTGATTCCAGAATGAAATGAGATGGGCATTTTTTTAAAAGATGACATAGAAGGAGTGTCAAATAAAAAAAAAAAGAAATATATATATATAAAAAATTCCCTTCTCACCCTCTGCGGGTGGTCTCTTTCACCCTCTGAGCTCGGGTCCTCTACCAGAGGCCTGGGAGCTTGAGGGTTCTGCGCAGTATCTTGGCTGTGCCTAGAACTGCACATTTCTGGACTGAAATGTCTGATGTTGTTCCTGGGATCTGTTGTAGCCACTGCTCCAGTTTGGGGGTGACTGCCCCGAGGGCCCCAATGACCACAGGCACCACTGTGGTCTTCACCTTCCAGGCCTTCTCCAGTTCCTCTCTTAGGCCCTGGTATTTCTCCAGTTTCTNGGTCACTTGGTATTGCTACATCCACCACAACGGCTTTCCTCTGCTCTTTATCCACCACCACAATGTCCGGTTGGTTCTCCATTACCATCTTGTCTGTCTGGATCTGGAAGTCCCACAGGATCTTAGCTCGGTCATTCTCCACCACCTTTGGGGGTGTCCCCCACTTTGACCTCGGGGCTTCCAGTCCATATTCTGCACAGATGTTCCTGTATACTATGGCCGCCTAGCTGACTGTATAGCTCAGTGGGTAAGACACCAGTCTACCCCCCGGGAGACCGGGGTTCGAATCCAGGCTGGGGCAAGTTACAACAGTGCAATTGAGCTGTGCAGTGTGGGTCCTTAGGCA
Source organism: Girardinus metallicus (assembly GCA_903067095.1). Lineage (NCBI taxonomy): Eukaryota > Metazoa > Chordata > Actinopteri > Cyprinodontiformes > Poeciliidae > Girardinus > Girardinus metallicus. The sequence continues at coordinate 13,079 of CAEGAE010051237.1, forward strand.
AGACCCTTGGAGCTATATAGCC
>CAEGAE010051242.1:0-30798 GCA_903067095.1 Girardinus metallicus
CAGGGAGAACATGCAAACTCCATGCAGAAAGACCCCGGGCCGGGAATCGAACCCAGAACCTTCTTGCTGCAAGGCAACAGCTCTACTAGGTTGCAGCCCCTAAACTAAAATATAAAATAAAAATAAACACCATGCACAGTCTTCCCTGCGCTAACTACGCACTACTTTGTGCTGCTCTGTCAAACCGAATCCCAGTAAAAACACATCAGAGGTAAAACGTTTGAGCCAAATGAAGAATTTTTTCAAGGCGGCATAAACACAGAATCATAAAAACGCTCCTTTGTGTATCTGTCTGAAACCTTTCACGTGTGATTCCGATGAGCTCCATTTTTAGACACCATGCAGAAAGATCGCGGCTGAAAGTAAGAGTTTGTCTCGCTGCAGCAGGATGTGGTGTGTTTCAGGTCTGAGGTCACGCAGCATCCTCTCTAATCAGGCAGCCAGCAGGGACGCCTCGTGTTTGTGTAAATCTCTGAGTCCCCATGATTTGTTTTCATCAGACGATTTCGGTGACATCTTTCCGTTTTTGCCAGCCCGTTTGTATACAGATAGCTGATTGCTCAGTGAGAGTTTCCAGAGTAAGTGAGGAGCCGCCTTTCTACTCTCTCTTGCTGTATTTGTTGTTTAGATTCCCATGTTCCCGGTTCTGATCTTCGGAATAATCTTTTTTTTTTTCCTCTCGCTATTAGACACTACTTCCCTTATGCGTAAAGAAACCGTTTCGTTCTCTCAACCGAGGTCCCCTGAGAGCTGGTATTGGTCGCGGACAGTAAATATAGCAACAATACTACTGGTTTATTTTCGTCTCTTTCATTTCCCAGTAAATTTGAGAATTGAGAGCAAAACCAGCAATTCACAAGAAAGGGTAGGGATTTCTTTTACAAATAGGGTTGGTTACTGCTTTTCAAGGTGGACCGAGATTTGAAAAATAAAACTTACGAACTGCTCAAAAACAGATTAGTTTGAAGGTTAATTCTGTTTTTATGTGTTGCTTAAATAATTGTGACTGAGTGAGCCCTTTCCGACCTTTGACAAAATCTGGGTGTGGTGATGGAGTCACACCCGAACCTTCAGAGTCACATAAAGACGGCTACAAAGTCGGCCTTCTGTCACCTGATGAACATTTCCAGGTTTAAAGGACTGATGTCCCAACGAGATCTAGAGAAACTCATCCATGCATAAACTAAATACTGTTAGTTTCTAAATCACTGAACGGCTTAGCACCAAAATATATTAAAGATCTGCCGTCGTCGTTTCAACCTTCCGGACCTTCTGCCCAGAACCAGAAGCAAACATGGAGAAGCAGCGTTCAGCTTCTATGCACCACAAATCTGGAACAAACTTCCAGAAGTCTCCAAAACAGGGTTAGTTCCTTTAAAACAAGGCTAAAAACGAACGTGTTTGAAGCTGCTTTTGAACTATAAAATTAACCAACATATCTGATGTGTAATTATGATTTTGATGATGGCACTCATGTTGGTTTTCTCAGTTGTTGACGGCGTGGTGTCTTTTATGACTTTGTGTTTTTACGATATAAAGCGCTTTGAACTGCCTTATTGCTGAAATGTGCTGTGCAGATAAACTTGATTGATAGCTTGTGTGTTTGCGTGTGCCAGCTGCTGACCTCCAGCGGGGATGGAACATGTGCACTGTGGGACGTGGAGAGTGGGCAGCTGCTGCAGAGTTTCCACGGTCACACGGCGGACGTCTTGTCGCTGGACCTCGCTCCGTCCGAGACCGGAAACACGTTTGTGTCCGGGGTGAGGAGCCTGACTTTAACTTGTAAAAACAAATTCTTTTTTTCCTGTTTCGTTTTAGAGATGCAATCAGTGGTTTTCTTTCACAAACTTTCATTCTGATGCGTCATTCTCAGGGCTGCGATATGAAGGCCAACGTGTGGGACATGCGCTCGGGACAGAACATTCAGTCTTTTGAAAGCCACGAGTCGGATATCAACTGTGTGAAGTGAGTTCAGTTCTTTAAAACACGCACAGATCTGACTTTAACCCAAACAGACCCGCTGTCATCATTTTACAGGCATTTTGTGTATTTTTAGGTTTTAATGACAGGAAGAAGGAGCTGAGTTTAATGGTTTAAACTCTTTGCATGTGTAATCTGTGATTTAAAAGCTGGGTCTCTTGGATTTACTGCTGGTTGCTGAAACTTGTTGCGTAAATATTCGGGATTGAACTCAGTTTATACGTCTCACATGCAATTTTAATGTTCTAAAAAAATGACTCTTTACGTTTTATCTCACTGTTCAACCCGTAATCCTCTCAGTGCTGTCATGTGACGTTGCATGAGTTTCTGTTGCCATGACGTCCTTTCCCAGAAGCCCAGTGTCAGCAAAAGTTTTTTTTTTTTTTTTTTTGTCTTTATAGGACAAATTTCCCAACATTTAAGGTTACAACACATCAGAAGTATGTCCTAGATTATACTTAACGTAGTTAAAACGTTGTAAACAACATTTCAATAAATTTGAATACTACAAATTTTTAACCAAAACAGGCCTGTTTTAAGTTTAAATGGATCCAGTGCATGTCAGATCTGTTAAAAACCAAAACAAGAAAACATCTTCTGATTGTGTGCCGCTCCTGTTTTAATAAAATGTCATTTTTTTGTTGCTATAAATACCAAAAATGAAAACAATTAGGATGTGTTAGAAATCCTCACTGGTCAGGGCCGGACCACGGTTATACGGGACCCTGGGCCGAATGTGACCGACTTCCAGGTAACACCCTCCTCACCCACCAGCAACACAAACTTATCTATACTATTTCTATTTTACTCACTTCTCACTTCACTCAGTTTTAGTCAGTAGCATCTACAGGAAAAAAAAAATTCTCACATTTAAATCTTAACATTTAAAAATAATAATAAATTTAGGATCTTTAGTCTCCAGAGGAAACCCGTTGGGTCTACAGTTCAGCTGAAGGTCTTACACGCAATTGTGAGAATGCAAAAAGTTTCATAAGTACTTTGCATTGCAGCTCTGTAAAACCGATACGTGACAAAAGTTTGTTAAATATCCGATTCACTCGTTTGACCTTACAGTCGTAACCAGCTTTATTGCAGCTTTATTACGGCTCTCAACCCGCAAATTAATACGGCCAGAAATTGGAGATAAACAGTAGATACGATCAAATTAAAAGCGTTAGACTCTGACTTTGTTAGCACAACTGTGACACAGAACTTTTTATTTTTTTTTTCCAAGCCAATGAGTAAAGTTGATCCTATCTGAATGTAATCTCCCTGACGTCCAGGTACTACCCCAGTGGAGACGCGTTTGCATCTGCGTCAGATGACGCCACGGTAAGCTCTGCCTCTCCGCTTGTTGTTATGCATTTCTGTCCCCCCGACCTACATTAGGGATTCTGAGGAAGTAATGTTAGCTTGATGACCTCACGGCACGCTATTTTTAATAAGTTATTTGTGACACCACTAACACCTTCTGACCAGCTATAACTCCTAAGCTAAAATGAGCTGAAGTCATGCCTGTGTGTGTGGTAGTCCAGCTGTGTGTGCTGATTCAGTCAGAGATGTTTCTTGGTTCTCCTCAGTGCCGTTTCTATGACCTGCGGGCGGACCGCGAAGTCGCCGTCTACCAGAAGGACAGCATCATTTTTGGCGCCTCCTCTGTGGACTTCTCTCTGAGTGGTGAGAAGCATTTTTAATTCAAGCTGGACTGTAAAACTTTAAGCCGTTAAATATGCATGACACCAAATTAGAAGTATTTCATAACCAAAACAAAGTTTCCTCTAATCCAATTGTTTGTCTTTGCTTCCCTGAAATTCCCCACTTCCTTTTTTAAATATACATATATATATATCATTATTTTCATCATCTGCCCACGCATCCAGGACGCCTGTTGTTCTCTGGGTACAACGACTACACCATAAACATCTGGGACGTTTTGAAGGGGACTCGCGTCTCCGTCCTGTTTGGCCATGAAAACCGCATCAGCAGAGTCCGAGTGTCGCCTGATGGCACGGCGCTCTGCTCGGCCTCCTGGGACAACAGCCTACGGGTGAGCAGGAGTTTCCCCACAAAGCAGGAAGTGGGAAGTTAGAGGCTTCAAAAAAAAAGCAACAACAACAAAAAACCCAAAGGCATTGGCATGATTTATCACTCAGATAATAAGCACTACTAAACTAATAATTTATACTTTCTGGTGTTGATTCATTACACAGGTGTGAGTGTTTTCATAAGTCATTTCCATGTAGAATAAAATTGATGGTGTAAAGTCTGAAAATGGTTTCAGGTATTTTTCCTCTCATAAATTAGCTTTTTTTTTTTTATGCCCCTTTAAAAACAACAACAACAACAACAACAACAAGGTAATGCAGGAAGTAGCCCCATCCGTCCATCAACATCCGCTCAGGTTGGGGCAACGGGTCCAAGCTAGTATTACACCAGCAACACCCTCCAGCTCATATTTGGGGTTTCCAAGGTGTTCCAAGGCCTGATGGGATATGTAGTCTTACAGTCTTCTAAACTGACGCATCATAATGGCAACTGTGTAGCAAAATATGAATGTAAACATATTAAGAAAATCAAATGTTTTGTTTAAATTGAAGCAGTTATTAAAATATATATTCAGTTTGCAACCCAACACTGCGACCCTTGTTTTTACAGACGGCGTTAGTCATGGTGTGACGCGATGATTTCCCTCTGTCTTGCAGATTTGGGCCTAGCGTCATCCCAGCGGTTCAGTCCAAGTAAACAACACGAAGATTAGCACTCCTGCCGGATATCAGTCACTCTTACTCAAGCGTGTCCATCCAAAACTTCAGCTTCACACTGAAGTTCAACCACTTCCAAATGTGATGATGCATCAGTTCCTTGTTAACACACAAAGCTAGACAGCTTGTTAGCTTCATGTCTGAACGCTGCGCCTTGTAAATGTACCCGGAGCCCTTGAATTATTTCAGATTTCATCAAGTTGCAATCACGGCTTTTCCATAAATTATATTGGACTTTTAGGTGACAAACCTCTTTTTCTGATTGGGAAAAAAAAAAAAAAAAGACCTCAGCATGCTGCTTCCACCGCCATGTTTCGCTGTAGTCGTGGTGTTTTGGGTCTTATCTGCAGTGTCGCACAATGTTTCACATGTGGGTGGAAAAGTGCACCAGGGCACCCAGCAGGTGGACTCGCTGTGAATTAAGTGAGCTCTGACGCAAAAGGATTTTATATAGAGGCATCGCATTACTGGGGGCTGAATACATATGCAAGGCACATTTTTCAGGCTTTTCACCAAACCATGTCTCTCTTTTCTTTCTGTACTTATTTCAGTTAAATACTTTCAAGTTTGTGATTGTAATGTGACAAAATGTGAAAGAATTGAATTTTTTACAAGGCACTGTCTCCAACAGCATTCCTTTTGAAGGTTTTCATCACACATAGAGATATTTACTAACTAATCTGTTGGCCTACTGGTAATAAAATTGACCATAGAAATCAGATTGAACATATTTCTGCAATGAACAGATAAAAACAGCACTAATAACTATGTAAGAACAATATATTGGTTATTATTGTCGTCATTTAACCTTCTTTATTTGACTTATGAACTGCAGTCAGGTTCATTTTAGTGGGTTTGTAAGCGCTGCTCTAATAACGGCACCTTATGGCGTAGAGTTAGCTACCAGTATTATTATGTTTTTATTTAAAGGTGTATTCACTATTTTGATCACTGATTTTCCTGTGAGAAAATAAAAACAGTTGTGGAGTGTTCCTCGTTTTTGTGCTCAGTCTGCAAGGCTTACTAAAGGTTTGCTTTTTTGTTTTTTTAATCATGCTGCATAACCAAACAACGACAGCATTACACCAGTGGTATAAAAAAAAAAAAACTACACACAAAGTACAATCCCTACTACTAAAAATGACAGGTGGTTCCAATTATCCAAAGAAATGGTGAGTCGCATTAAACTCTAGACCTGCACTGTCAGGTCAATCTGAGAGCGCAGAGACATTAATTTCCAAACCAGGGCACACATCTGTTCCCTCGGCAAAGTTTCACCTGAAAACGATGGACAGAAATTTGTCTCGTCGTGTCAACACAAAGGCGCCATTCCTGGTGGCAGCCATAGGAGGGGAATTCAGGTCATCCTGAAAAACTGGCAACCAGCAGAGGATTTACTCTCTATATGTCACGCCATGTTGTTTTCTCGCAAACAAATCTGGTCACCATGACAGGTTTTGGCTTTTGTTTTTTTGTTTTTTTCCATTTCTGTCTGCACAAAACTGAGGATAATGATTTAGTTTTGGCTTTTTTTTGTTGTTTTTTTGAATTTTTGTGGTATTGGAGGTTTTTATCCATGAGTTGCTGGCAGACAGAAATGGAGGAAGACATGCGGTAATTGGCTCATGTCTGGAGATTGAACCTGGGACGGCTGCGTTCTGGAGGAGGAGGATGATTTAAATGGAGAAAAAGTATTTAACTACTGCTAAAAAAATAACTATTCGTGCAAATTTTGCTTCTCTATTATTTTGTGGTGGCGGCTCGTTTTCCATGTCAAAAATTTAAAAATATTTAAACAAGAAAACAGAGAAATGGCTTCCAAATGGCAACCAAGAACACAACGTTATGAGATCGGTGCACAACACAATTTCCACCCAATGTAAAGCTAGTGACAGTACAGTTTATAAAGTGGATATTTACATGAAGATTTATCCAGTGAGACTGTGGAAGTGAGGAGAAATGTTTTCTTGGATACCTATCAATCTGGCACCTAATAGATAGATTTAAAGATACATATTGATAACGAATCAATTTTTTTTATTATTGTTAACACAAATAATTCTGGTAGTATTCTGTTCAAAATTCTTGCTTATCTGTTGGATTGAACCTTGAACTCTTAGATCATGGGGAGTGGGAGGTGGGTGGTTCGGTTTCATTGTACTCATTGAGTGAGTGCTCCTCAGGTTTTTACCTGTTGTGTTTAATGATCTGATCAGCCACTATTTAAGTATCCCGTTTGCCTCTTTGTACCAGCTGATTAGTGGTTATTTTGAAACTTCTTCTATCATGACTTCGTCATGTGATCTAGTTTCCTTGAATCTTTGGTTTGTTACAGCTTCTGGCCCGCATTGTTTCAATGATGCACGCAGGCATGCCGCTCATTAATCCAAGTAGCTTACATTATTTTAGCGAGCCATGCAAGTTATCTTTAGATAACCATTCTATGTTAATCATGGAGTTTTAAGTTTTTTTTTAAATCCCTCCAAAAAATTACGTCAAGCTACAGGAACAGCACACATGTTGTTCCTGTTTCTCAGACATGGAGAAATGGTCACTACTGAAAATAAGTTATCATGACTAAGCATGCAACAGTATCATTTGAAAAGATGAATTGATTTCATCTGCAGATATTTTAAACTGACAGAGGTTGTATACTTTAAAAATCTAAATAGATTTAGATTTTTAAAAATAAAACATTTTCTTACCTGACAAACTTTGTGCTCACAAACAACACCCACAAGCACCTCATGGTCTAGCGGCTGACTCCCTACAGCAGCTGGTTGTTGTAGCCAATTTATACAAAGCCATTCAATGCATTAGAACTGAAAAGTTCCTTTATTTCAAAAAATTCAATTCAGTGCAACTGAATATGTAGATTATTTACACACAGACGTTGTGTTTTCAATCCTTTCTTTCTGTTAGTTATGATCATTTTCTCCTCAGATTTAATGACATTTAAGATAAGAATAATTTAATACAGATTTGCAGGCTTTACACAAAGTATATTTACCTACCTAGTAAAAGATTATCTTTTAGAAGGTAGAGTCATTTTAAAAATTACAATATGTATGATGAAGAGGTATTTTCCTCCTCTTTCCTAACCCTAAATGTAAAAATCAAACACTTTATAATACCACCCCCTCATAATTGATGAAGAAAAGTGTCTTCATTGTTTTTGAGGCTATTTTTGTTGAGTGAAAGAAAACAAATTTGTTTAACCAAAATATATGTCAAATACAGCACACCCTTCCACTGAAATTCTCTGGACACGTTCATATATATATATATATATATATATATATATATATATATTTTAAATCTTTTTTTTTTATCGTTATCACAATAGTACCAAAAAATATTGGGATAAAATTCAGGGTCCATGTCTCCCGTCTTTATATTGTTCTATGATGGAGCATATTTAGCATATTTGCAAGCAATTTGTTACATTTGTCAGCTAAGAAACAGAAATATTTAGTATTCCTTTTCACAAGTCACTGCTTATCCCTTCATAACCAATCATATTCATGCTAATGCTACATTTAATTGTTCTTTTAGCTTGGTGCAATACTTTGATATTTTTTAGCAAATCCAACGTTCTAACAGAACTATATAATCCTTAGAGGGAGGTTAAAAATTTAAATCAGTTGTGGAAAAACTTCAGAAAAATGTAAAACAAAAAAAAAAAAAAAAAAAAAAGTCTAATTTCAATTTTCACAACTGTTTTTATTCAAATCAAGATAAACCTTTTGGGTTATCGCGGTCAGGCTGTCTAGCAGGTTTTAGTCAAATTGTTTTGTTGTCGTGCTGTAACTGTTGTGGGCGGAGACGGCTCACTGCCAAGGGGGGCATCTGTTCAGGGGCGTCCCTGAGTGAATTTTTTTTTTTACCACTTTTTTACAAATGCTGATGATGACGAGGGGAAATCTGGGGTCGGCAGAAGCCGAGACACCAAGATTTGGAAGTTTTCTTTTTTGTTTCTTTTTTTCCTTCCTTGTACTGCATTATTGGCCCACTCAGGAAGACTCCCTGCTGTGTTCAAACGTGAGCGTCCCACTGAGCCTAATTGTGAGTTTAATTAGGGTGGCGGCTGAATTATATGCTACAAAAATAGTTGAAAAGAAGGCAGAGAAAAGGGACAGATCTCAGCAGAGCGGGGACGGAGTAATTAAGCCGCCCTTAACGAACCCGACGAAACCGGCAATTATTAAATAAACCTCCTCTTTTGTCGCTTTTTTAACTCAGCCATTTATGTTTAGTTTCCTCGTGTGTTTTTTTTTTTTCCTTCCATTTCCATCCTCTCGTCGATTGCCCTCCTGTTCCCATGGTAACCTGGTGACCCTCTCGATACAGAGAAACGTTGGAGTTTGGTTATTTGCACCGTTTTTCTTCTCAGATCTTTCTGAAAATCCTTCCTTTCCCACATCCTTTACTCCGTTCTGCTCCATTTTTTTTGTTTTCCCCACTTCCATACCTGCAGAGGACATCTGTTGAGAGAGAGGCCTGTAGTCTGGTTGTTATGGCGACGTCAAACGGGTAGCTGCGTACTGTAGAGGAGGAAAAAGGAGTTGTTGTGTGAACTCTTAAAGTGCAGTTTACTTCTTCTTCTTTTCCTTCTTCTTCTACTTCTTCTTCTTTCCAAGCGGTGTAGATCTGGTGATTTGAGGGGTTCACACATCCTTTTCCTCACAGTCCAATAAACCAACGTGTCCTCTGGTCATTTGTCATTGTGCTCTGTCTGTCTGTGTCTCTGTGTGTTCAGCCATCGACCTGCTGTACGGGGGAATTTACTGCTTTATGTGCCAAGACTACGTTTATGACAAAGAGATGGAGCAGATTGCCAAAGAGGAGCAGAGGAAAGCCTGGAAGATGCAAGGTACGCCACTACGCCTGTGACACGACGTCCATGCTGTCCAACTGGAATTCTAACTCTTCCGTAGCCATGTAATGCCACGTTGCCTCTTGGAAAAAGGATCCCTGCTGTTTGGGAACTCGGTCTGATCGAACCCATTCATGCTGAGTCGCATGGTAATTGCAGAGTGTTAAATTTGCTTCAGTCACCAGTTTCACTCAAAAAAACGTTGGGAATATTTAAATGTTGCACGTGTTTCGGAGCAGGTCGCCATCGTTCCTACTGAATGATGTTGCGTCGCAACAGAGAACATTGAGCGTCTCCATCTAAAACGACCTTCAGTCTTCCTCGGGTTCTTCTTCTACGGAAAATATTTCAATCTACTCATCTGAAAATGCCACCAGAAATCAGTCTCCATGGTGAAAAGACCGGACATTTGGCCGTGCCGTTCTGTTCAAAACATTTCTGAAACATTACACATTGAGGCCAAACTACTATATTAATTAACTACGTCACTGTCGTTCAAATGCAGCATATGGTAACATTCGGGGCTTTTTAACAGGCTTGAACTGAATATGCCTTCAACATAAGCTTCCTTTGGCCTGTTGTCTCTCTCTACTTGGTTTTGCTTCACTCCTGTAAGCAGCACAGCACACAGTAGTTTCACAGCCACAGGCAGGGATAAATGAAGTACATTTTAAACATTTCGTGACATTTAAAATTCATTTCAAACTCTGTTTATGTTTAATATATATATATATATATAAATATATCTTTATAATATAAATAAACGCTTGACATTATTTTAACACACACAAAAAGAGCCTTCACCCTGAAGGTGCGGCAGCTTTGATTTCGTTGTAGCGGTGCGTCAGGATCAGTTGCATGTAGAGGAAACTCTTAGACGGACAGTGAAGCATTCAGACCTACACGCCAAAGGCTGTGGGTGTGAGGATGATTTTCTACGGTAGATTTTAGAATGACGTCGCTCATGTCGGCCCAGTTGTAGCAGTTCCTTTAGTTCTGATTTGTTCCTTTTTCATCTTTTTTTTTTTTTTTTTGGAGTTGAGGCGAAAAAAATCCCACCTGGTTTTGGATGCTGTGCGGCTATCAGGATTTTTCCTTATTTTTTTAAACTTTCGGACAGTTCCTAAGCTGGGTATCCGTGGCAACGTGGTATTGTTTTTCCTGCTGGGGAGCGGCTGATTCATATCCGTGAGAACGGATCAGAGCCCTGACCCGACTGTCTTACCGTTCTCACCTTACTGGATGCAACAAGATGTATGGCCGTGATTTGCACCAGTTTATTTCTCTTTGGGACGAATAAAACTCTATTCAGTTGAATTTGGCAGTCCGGTCAGAACCGGTGAGGAAAATGGAACAAAATACAGATTGAACGTCAGGGTCATCTTCCTCCAGAACGGCCTAGTCAAATTCTGATTTAAATCCCAGTGAGAGTCGTTGCTATTACTTAAAAATTGCCGTTCGCTCATGCGGTTCATCTGACTGAGCTCGGGCCTGTCAAAGCTGCTGGAGTCGTAGCCCAACTAGCTAACGGCGCTAAAATCTACAGAGTGCGGCTCGGCAAAGTAATTTGCTGCCACAATGTGCAGCTTTGTCCGACGGCGCCGTCGCTAGGTGCTTCTCAAATCACCCTGCCTCCACAATTCCTGAAACAAAACTCAAATTAAAGACGCGGGTGTATTTTGAAAAGGCGTCTCCGTTCTGCGCCGCAGGCATCGGGGAGAAGTACTCGACGTGGGAGCCAACCAAGAGGGAGCTGGAGCTGCTGCGCCACAATCCCAAGAGGAGGAGGATCACCTCTAACTGTACTATTGGTTCGTGCCTCTACACACACACACACACACACACACACTACAAAGCACAGGAGCCGATTGCCGTCTCGGTCATTTTGCCAGCTCCTCTGTTTCAAGTTCGGAGATCAGCAGAGGCGTAAAGAGCAGAAATGTTTTAGTTATGGGGTTTTACGGTTTTGGTGGAGCAGGTTGACCGGATGGATTGAGCCGTTTCACCGATGCGTTCCATGAATTAGACCGTCAGACGATGCATCCTGTAGCTTGCTGGCGTATTTGAGGCCTTGTCTGGCGTGAGGGGTGTAATTAGGACGCAGCATCAGTGAGAGTTGGACAGCAGCAGCCGTGTGCGACACTGACCGCTCCTGGCGTTACCTTTTAACACCTCGCAGCGGCCTGCCGTGATCTGCCCAGCGCCATTAGCATCACTGGCACCGTTAGAGGATGATGGGATTTCCAGGCCTGGCTGCTCATCAGAGAGAACGCCGCCTCCTGATTCCCCCCGGCCCCCGCCTCCCTCGCCTCGGTCAGCAAGCGGTCGGCTCATGGGGGCGGTGGGAGGGGGACGCTTTGTCCTCCGTCTCTGCAGAAAGAAACACAGTGTCTCTCAACGTTCTTAGACACTGGATTTATTGGGATTTTACTTAGTAAAGCTTAGTTTTGTGATACATGGTTTTTATTGGTCGTTTTTCTTGAAAAATAGCCCAACCAGGCCTGTCGCAATAAATGAATGAATCGCGTAATAAATTAAAACGAACTCGAATCATTTCCATGTGCATGATTTATTGTTTCTCCTCTTTTCGCTCTTTCTACCAAAAACTGTATGAAAAGTCTTCAGTCTGGTGCTTTGGTTTTTTTACTGAAGGACAGTAGTTCTGCTTACAGAAATGTCCAGATTCATTTCGTTTGTTGTTTCTGTCGTTTTGTTTGTTTATTTTGGATATTTCAAGTGTCTTTGACTTCCAGTGTTAGATGTTTGTTAGAATTTAAAAGTTTATTAGTCATTGAGAATGTGTTCTTGCATTATTTTTGCCATTTCCGTTAGATTACCTGAAAATGACTTCGAGACAACAATATCATCATTTATCGCAATAACTTCATTCATCGTCCAGCAAAATGTGTTACCGTGACAGGCCTAAACTCAAGGTCAGTCAGGTTAGAGGGATTATATTTTCAAGTCTTCCTGCTGAGTGCTAATTTGATTTGAGACCAGACTTTGACTGGACCATTTTAACACAGGACTACATTTTAGAACCTGACCTGCTGATTTGTAGCACCAGTGGGTTTTCAAGGTTTGGAAAGTGCTCGATTTTCATAGAATATCTTTGAAACTGCACCGTTTTTGTAATAACTCAAAAATAAACCTTTATGAGAACAGATTCCTTACTGTAAGTTGAGTGATTATTTGTTTAGAACGTATTTTAGCCTTTAATTATCTTAACTCTAACCGATCTGTTCAATGTAAAGAATATTTTATTCCCGGTGGCTCAATGAGCAATTGATCTGTGTAACTGAAATAAAGGCGGCCTTACATTTTATGCGTTAAACAATGTTATCGGAACTGAACAAGAATCAAAAATCTTTTGACATGAAACCCATAACCTCCCAGTGACACATGGAGGTTCTGACTGGACACGAAGCAGAAAAGTCCGAGGTTTCCGTGCCTTTGCGAGGCTCTCCTGTGCGTGCGTCAGAATGATTTTCTTATTGATGACCAACGCCGTTGACCCGCAGGCCTGCGCGGTCTGATCAACCTGGGCAACACCTGCTTCATGAACTGCATCGTCCAGGCGCTGACGCACACGCCGCTGCTGCGCGACTTCTTCCTGTCCGACCGACACAAGTGCGAGATGCAGAGCAACTCGTGCCTCGTGTGCGAGATGTCCCAACTCTTCCAGGAGGTGATGATTTTTATTTTATTTATTTTTTTTTTTTATATAATTTTCCTCTCCAAGACGGGGCCACCCAGAGGAAAGTTGACTCATTTCCTCGTTCAGTTCTACTCAGGCCACCGCTCCCCTCACATCCCGTTCCGCCTGCTGCACCTGGTGTGGACCCACGCCCGGCACCTGGCCGGCTACGAGCAGCAGGACGCCCACGAGTTCCTCATCGCGGCGCTGGACGTGCTGCACCGACACTGCAAAGGTGAAACGCAAAGACAGAGATTCCCTTTGGGTAGGTCACGAGGGGCGTGGTTGTGAAGTCACGGCCAACGTTTCTGTGTGTCTCTGCAGACGACAACGGGAAGAAAGCCAACAACCCAAACCACTGTAACTGCATCATTGACCAAATCTTCACAGGGGGTCTGCAGTCTGACGTCACCTGCCAAGTGTGCCAGTAAGTGTGTGTGTGAGTGAAAAACACGAACCCTCGCCCCCACCTCGCTGGGGACTGGGAGTGAAGAGATAAAAGCATGAAAAGTGGAAGCGGTGACGCTGCTCTGCCTATAAAACTCCCGTCTCCTTGTGATCCACCCTGTTATTTATCACTCACATCTGCACTGGGAGCCGCTACACTGCAGCAGCAACAAGCCCGAGACGCGGCTCTCTAGCTCCACCTGGTGGATTCTGGAGGCTATTGAGGCTGTTACTCCTTTCAAACATATTGAAGTCTCTGGTTGTTTGTGGGGCATTCCTAAGGTTGTAGAAGAATGCGTAAAAACCGTTAGGAAAAGGAGAAACCAAGCTAAAATAAGAATTTGAATCATATTTAAATGAAGGTTTAATGTTGCTGTGTTCAATTAAAACTATATATTTTCAGACGTTTTTTTTTCCAACATAAAACCCTAAAAGTAGCATTTTGTGCTCTCACTACCCCGACCTTTAATAAATTACATAAGCTTCAATTGGTCGGACTGTTACATGCACGGTGTTCAAGGAGGCAGCAGCACAACCTTCTCTTCTCATTGGATGGCTCAGGATTATTAAAGGAACACCACAGGTCAAACGCAAAATCGACCAGTGGCATAAGTCAACAAGACAAACGGTTAAAGTGGTTAATTTGAAAGAACCTCTATTTATGTAACATGTGCTTCATAAATGACTAAACTGCTAATAGATTTAATAAACTGATATCTAAACAAAAACTGCACGTTATATGGGAACGGCATTTTTGGTAGGATGTTGGGGCAAATGAGTAAAATAAAAATAAACTGGCTAATGTAGCTGGAATTCATCACTAACTGAAAACTAAAACTTAGTGCACATTATGGGCTGGTTCAGTCTCAACTGATGGCCTAATTAAAGGCCGCTCATTACCAAGAGGATGCCTCCTCTGAACCGATTGGTCCCAGTCCGATGTGTTTTAACCTTGACAAGTTATTTAGAACAGGTTTTTGAATAAGGGATGTGCGTAACTCGTGATATGTGTTGCATTTCGTTTTTAAATTAGTCGACCAGCTTTAAAGATGAGAGTTGGGGACGTGATATTTATTGTCATTTTTCACTTTCTTGTCCTGTAGGTAACTTCAAACACCTTTGTTTTAATTATTTTTTTTTTTGCTTCTGCTTGGCCAGTTTGACTTGTTTTGTATCTTTGCTTAGACAAAGGCTGCTGATGTCGTCCACGTCTGTATGTCGTCCTCTGTAAAGTCACTTGACATCTTTCCAATTCCTCCGTTGCGTCCTCAGTGGTGTTTCGACAACCATAGACCCGTTCTGGGACATCAGCCTGGACCTACCTGGATCCTCCACGCCTTTCTGGCCCCTCAGCCCCGGAGGAGATGTGACGGCACTTAACGGGGAGAGTCACGCCACCGGAGCCACGACACTTATGGACTGTCTGCGCAGGTAACGGCACCAAATCCAAAGTGTTTGCCTCCAAATCCCCTGAAGGGGCTGGGCGGCTGTGCAAATTTGGGTGGAAAAAAACAAAAAAAACAAATCCTCACCGGTCAGGTTCACCAGACCGGAGCACCTCGGCAGCAGCGCCAAGATCAAGTGCAGCGGCTGCCATAGTTACCAGGAATCCACCAAGCAGTTAACCATGAAGAAGCTGCCTATCGTGGCCTGCTTTCACCTTAAAGTAAAGTAGTTTTCCTTTTATTATTATTATCATTATTATTTTAAAACGACTGTGTCGATAAACCACCTAACGCCCCTTTGTGTGCGTGTGTGTGTCAGAGGTTTGAACATTCAGCCAAACTACGGAGGAAGATCACTACTTACGTCTCGTTCCCACTGGAGCTGGACATGACCCCCTTCATGGCCTCCAGGTGAGCGGAAATAAAAAGAAGAGCCGGCAACCTGGACACGACGGAGTAAAACGAATCACCTTTTAACTGAGAAGTCCAAAAATCCAAGTTCGTGGCATTTAACTAATACACTCTGTTAGAAAACAATTTTTTTTCTCTCTCTAAAAACCTTTTAGAGAGAAATATTAAAGGAAATGAACTGATGATGTCATCAATTTAGTCAGACAATCAGATTTCTCTAAATCAAATTTAGAATAAAAGCCTGACCTGATCGAGAAACAATGGATGTCAGTTTTGGATTCAGCGGCGCAAAATAGTCCTAATTCAGCCGAAAAAGACACACAGACGACTTCCAAAAGATATTTTTTTTGTAACCCAGTGTCATCGGTTCCCCATGTGAGGCTGGAACTCGCATCCTTCAGACTTCAGGTCTGATGCGTTTGCTGATGCGGCCCCCCCGCATTATTTGTCACTTTAATGTGACGCGTGCATTCGTTTATCTGTGTTTCTGTGTGCGTGTGTGTTTCAGTAAGGAGAGCAGGATGAACGGTCAGTACCAGCAGACCGTGGAGGCGTTCAACAATGACAATAAGTAAGATTCACAACAATGGACACAAACCTGCTTTCTGTAGTAAAGATGAGCAATTTCTCACTTTTTGTCTGACGTTTTGTAGAAAGGTCTGCCTAGAAAAGAAATCAGACGGCTCCAGTGATTTAGAATGTTTCTAATGCTACATTAAAGATGTGTTTGTACCAAGCTGCCAGACCTCTCAAATCTACTCTGCGTCTCCAGAATCGGAACCAAACATGGAGAAGCAGCTGTCAGTTTTTATGCTCCTCTAATCTGGGACAAACTTCCAGAAAACTTTCAAGCGAAGCCCAAGCCTTCATTTGTTTAGAGCTGCTTTTGATTAAAAATAACCGAGACGTAGATTAATTCTAGCCTGTCTCTCCGTTTTATCCAACTTTCTAATTTTGTGAGAGCTGATGTTTGTCGTAGCTCGACAAGTGAAGTCGGTGTCCGCACTGCGCTCTGCGGTTGGTCAAATTTCTGTTTGTTGTCTTGACCATTTAGCAGCAAAGTTAAAATTTGGTTTTATTGATTGAGAAGTGATTATTTACACGATTCTGACAATCAGAAGATTGATTACAGCCATTGGACATGTGGACATGGTCATCACATTATGTCTCCACCAGTATCATGCACCGACATCATTTCAAAACTACCTTTGTCCTCTTCCTCTTCCTCGTTCCAGGTACAGTTTGTTTGCCGTGGTGAACCACCAGGGGACACTAGAGAGCGGCCATTACACCACATTCATCCGGCAGCACAAAGACCAGTGGTTCAAGTGTGACGACGCCATCATCACCAAGGCCAGCATCAAAGATGTGCTTGACAGTGAAGGGTAAGCGGACCTCATCCGGGCCCCACCGTCAACATTAGGCCTGGTTCTGACCCCACGCTCCTCTCCTCCTCTCCTCAGGTACCTCTTGTTTTATCACAAACAGTTCCTGGAGTACGAATAGCCTCCAGGAGGAACCCAATCAGGAAAAGGCGACGAGTGTGTAAGGAGGAGGCATGGAGACGGAGAACGCCGGACTGGCTGAAAACACGGAGCCACCGTTCCTCCGCGCAGCAGCAAGACCCTGTGCAGGGATGAAACCGAATAAAAATGACTCGTGCAAAACCGCCAGAAATACAGACATTTGTGTTCTTGCTGAAGTTATCACTTGAATTCAGGACATGAAGAGGGAAAAAGAAGCTGTGAAAAGTCTGCTCTTGCTTTTCAGTTCACGGACAGTTAGTGTCTTATCCCAACATTTTTTTCTGTTGATTACGACATAAAACTCCGGGAGGTTTTAGATTTTTTTTTTTTAATTTTTTTTATTTTACTTTATTCTTTTACAGTGTTTTTCAAACCCCACTGCCGTCTTCATGCTTGCACAGCCGCATTCACCACAGGCAACGTTTCCGGACACGCGCGCATACTTCGTCTGACCTGCAAACACTCCTCTGCAAGACCAAATATTTTCAGCACGGAAGTTGTCTTATTATGCAGTTTCTGTCCAGAGTTGGGAATAATGGAAGACTATCATCTGTCAGTATTCTAACATTATTCCAATTATTATTTGTCAGATTGTTGTAGTCAAGGTGGTACTATTATTATTGTTAATAAAAAAAAAGAAAAAAAAAAGGCTTCCATAGTTAAAGAGGGGGAAATGAATGACCCAGTAAATATATTTTTATACATCTTGCATTTGAATGGTTTGTTTACGGTTTTGCATTCTCTTTGACAAAAGAAAATCAAAATGCATTATTCATCTGTTGAATCGTGTCGTCGATCATGCTTTTGTACACAAAAGACAAAAAGATGCTAATGATTTTTTGTGAAGCTGCTGCTATTGCCGTTTTTATTTTTTTGTTTGTTTTCTTTATCAGTTATTGGCACCGCCGGGTTAGTTGGTGTAAAAACAGACGCATTTCTGTTTTATTGCATTACAATAATCTCACCCCAACAAAATTAAGAACGGTCCAGATTTTTGTGAACTCATTGTCACAGTTTGAATACGTTGTACCTTCTTCTGCCTGTCGGACGGCTCTTCCAGAAAGCGGGAACTTTGACTATTCCTCTTTGCATATTAATACTCCATTTTCTCCAGTATAGAGCACTGACTGCTTCATTTAGGGCCAGAGACTGAGGGGAAAGTCGATTCCTCTGTGGTGATCCAGTTCTCTGTTGATTCTGACATATTTTGAAACACGATCTTGACCCAAATAGTTAGTTCCCACAATCCGTACAAAAGGCCCCTCTCAAAGCTGATCCCAAATTTGGACATTTTGACATCTGAAAACTCAAATGTCAGTATTGGCATTTGAGTTTTCAGAAGTCAACACTGCAGCAGTTAAAAAGTTTCGCACATCTTCCTTTGTAAAGGTTAATGACACGTCTTCCTTTTTGTTCTTTTGACTTTGAAGTGTTCCCACAGAAAACTACCCCTGGCTGAAGTCCAGTGACTTATTTCGGGGTGGGGGGTTTTCCCCGTCTTGGCCCCGTCTTCAGCTCAAACCGTCCGATTGTACATTAATGCCAAGAAATGACTGTGCAGGATGCTCTGCTTCAGCCCTGGTGTGTTTTCATCTTTAGCTGCTACAGTATTTTACTATTTGAAGTAGTAATTGGTGGTTCCTCAGTCTGGGCTACTCCACTTTAGGAGGAGCTTCGACGCAAATTAACCCCCCCCCACCCCCTTTCCCCCTCCCTCAACACCAGTTGCAGTAGGTTTGACAACTGGTTGGCACGTAGATGGTGTCTAATGGTTGCTATGGACACTTTTCTCCTTGACCTTCCTGTTTGGGGGCTAAACCAGTGTCCTTGTACGTTGTGTGGCCAGAATGAAAGAAAGTTGACCTTCCTGTGTTTCACATTTACAACTTGGGGAAACGGGAAGTCATTAATTACTTTAATTTAAAAAAAAAAAAAAAAAAAAGTAAAGCATAGATGAAAAATTCCTTCAGGATACGAAAAGTTGTCTTTTTATTATTATTCTTATTTAACATTATTCTGCATAAATGTACAGTTTCTGTGGGGTTATTTACTGCAGTAAAATATGAATTTATGAAGATTTTGACACGGAATTCCAATAAGTTTTTTTTTTTTTTTTCGTTTGTTTGTTTGTTGGTTTTCTGTGACCTTTTTATTTTTCCCTCCCTGCTTTGATGGCATGTTGTCATGTTGCTGTTTCAGGTAAATGGCCTAAAAAAAAAAGAAACGAATGGAAGAAAAAGGTCGAGTTTGTGTAAAGGGTCAAAAGCCGCACGCTGCTCCGACTGAGCTGCCCGTCTGCGTCCACGAAAGGGGAAGAAACTCAAAAGCTTAGAGTAGATGTTTGTATAAAATGTGTTCTGTGTAAAGAGAAAAACAAAAAGACAAAGTGTGAGATCTCGTTTGTATGCACGTGTGTCGTGCGTATGCACTGTACGTTTGTGTACTGAATCAGTACTTGCATTCAGCATGCTGTCTAAGCTGATATCACAGTTTGATATGTTTTAAAATGTTTCTTTCTCTTCTGTTCACATGATGATGATGATGATGATGATGATGATATGACGTGTGTAAAAGTGTAAGTGTACAGTTTGTGCGTACGAGACGACAGGTGAAAACTCAAAAGCCGACGGAAGTCGTTCCGCTGACACTGCTGCATCCAGCCGGAGGGCCACCGAGAACGGGGAACCTGTCCTGACTGAGCAAGGCAGCCGTTCCTCACACACACACACACACAGTTGTTACTGCTGCAAAAACTGGCCACAGTGATGGAAACACTCAAATAAAGAAACTGTATCTGGAGAAAAGAAAAAAAACCCCTGTTTCTTCATTCTTTTTGTTTTATTTCTTTATTTTTTGTTGTACAAATCAAACATTCAGTATGTGCACTTTCACAGTGATAAGTATGACATCATTGGGAGGAGGGCGGGATGCTCATGCTACTCCCCCACAAGATGCCACCCTGGGCAGTTGCTCATATCAGAAACCAGATGACAAACCCACTGGAATGATTGACAGATGGCTTCACGCCAATTGTGAATCAATTATTGAAATAAGCTAATTTAGTAAACTTGAACATAGCAGGCCATTCGCTGAAAAATCACAGCAGTAATTAAGCCTAAATTATACAAAAATATACATTTTCCATCTATGATACAAAAAAAACCCTTTTTAAATCTGTTGTACCCAGAACTCAAGTGGCCTGTTTTTAGCTACTCTTGGTTTCAAATCTGTTTACAACAGAAAACTGTGAAGGTTTTTTTGCTACTCAATTATTAATCCGTTACTCCAAAAGTATAAACAGACCAGCCCTAAACTGTATTGTTAGATCAAGCAGGAAGAGCTGAATTTTTCTCATATTGATGCTAGAAGTGCTGTTTTTAGCTGCATATTTGCCACAAATGATCAAATGTACACTATAAAAATACGTTACTGCATTTTAGGCAATAATATCTTTATTTTCTTATTTTAAGAAAAACAAATTATTTGTTTAATTGCATCTTCGTATTTCTAACGTTGTATAAGCTAAGCTTGAATTGTAAATGCAAAATAAATCCATAGAATATAACATTTTCTTTCCTTTTTCTTATCCGATTAATCGCAAATATATTCATATATAAATATATAAAATCACAAAAGTCAAAGAAAACAACTGGACACCAGTTCCTCAAGAAGTCTTTCAGGGTTTATTGTCTATAAGGGTTGGGTCCTAAATGCTCCCCTCTGCCTTCTGTTTTCTATGCCTTAATGTTGCCAAGCTGCCATAAAATATCTTGTCTCTGTGACTTTATATATTTATAAATCCTTATATTTGTATAGAACGTTGTGTTTTACTAAATTGCTGTTTGTTTGCCGCTGATTATGTTCGTTGTTCACAGATGTCTCTTCTTTGGACTGATTGCAAAGCTTGTCTCTGATTGGCTTAGATATAATATCTAAATAGGCAGGTGCGTCACGGCAGTACGAAATGTGTGTTCCTTGAGATTTTCCTTAGAGTTAACAAAGAAAAAACAAAACAAAAAAACCCCATGATAATTATTGTACTTCTCATTATTTTCCCCATTTTCTATTAACGAAATTGTGTGTGTGTGTGGGGGGGGAATAAGTGGCCTTTCGTGTACGTGACCTACATCTGTGTGCGTCGAGGTGGGCACGTGCATCCTAAACCCGAATGTTATTGGTCCGTTTACTTTTGTTTATTTGGCGGCTTGGCGCTCTTTCTGCGAGCTTAATGTGGCTATGCCGCGTGAAACTAGCCAAAAATGAACGAATAACCGCAGTTTCGAGAGGGGTCGCACTGACCCCAACCGAGCTTTTTTTATCCTGTATGTGCGCGCGCGGTCCGTGCGCGAGTTTACCAGCTTATTTTTATGTTTTAATTTTTTTTTTTTATTATTTGGGGGGTTGGGGGGTTCTCCATTGACAGACCGTGACATCTTCCGCGCTCTTCCTCAGCGTCACGCTAGACTGACGCTGAGTTAAATCAAGTCGAAACATTTGTCACAAAGAGTAGTAATGAAGCAAACGTTGTAGCTTCGCATCCTCCTCTGGACGTCTCAGATAAACCATCTGAGCCTGGGAATCAGCGTCCTCCTCCTGACACGGGTAGGCTTTGCTTTCCTGTCTTTATTATTTAGTATATATATGCGGGCATATGCGTTTGTGTGTGTGTCACATTGTCACATACACGAATTTAGACTTGCTAAAGTGGCTGAACTCGTGATCTTTTGTTAATAACAGGCCCAAGACCGTCACACGTCAAAGCAGACGATGGATGTGAGGGGTTTTATTTTACAGCGTCAGACAGGATCAAGGACAAGTCGACGTGCATGTAAAAACATACATTTTGGAAATGCTGAGCCAGAAACTGAAACCAAAACACCCAATTGAATGCCGAAATTGTATTGAAAAATGAAAAACCCCAACATTTTTATTAGGTTTGTTTACAGTTCACATCCTCTACAATGTTCCTTCCCTGTGTTCCCACTTCAGGAAGGCTGATGCCCTCATACTGAAACCTTGTGATTTTATGTTTAATAATAAAAACCAGTCAAGAATTTGTATATCAGGTCGATTTATCACTCAACCGCTGATCAGCTTGTGTGGTGACTCAGAATTCTCAACACTGTACCGGTTTTTTCCCCAAGATGGTTTTAAAAGCTGTAGGTGTTTAGCTTTTTAAAAAAGACTGGGATTTCTGCCCAGTCTTTTTTAGAAATGACTGCGGGAACCTTTGGCCTTTACACCTGTTCTTAGTAGTCAAGTTCTTCTGCTCATTTTACCACTCAGTGAGATTCTCTTTATTTGTCATGTTTCCTTTTCTTGGGCAGACGAGCAAATGCCTACGAAAAAGTAGCAAAGCACTTTACATGGAGGTGAACCGTTGAAAACACACTGAATGACATCCAGCAAATCTTTACAGAAGCAATATTCTCACAATTTGTCACATTAAAACAATAATTTTAGCATGATTTATTGGGATTTTCAGGAAAAAGTTGGCTACAGTCATCCTCTGCTATTAGTAGAGGACTAAAACCACCTGCAAATACTTAAATATGTGAATACTTCAGACTCCCCCTCTAAAATGGGTATAATTGCCTATTTTAATAGTCTAAACATTGAATATACCTTGATATACATCTTAGCATCTGGGGTCTTAGCATTGTTCCAGACGCTAGCATCTACAGTCTTCCGTATCTTTACTCTTGTGGGGCTTCCAATCAGTGGCAAGTAAAATGAATGGTGCTCCTGGATTGGCTACTTTGCATGTCAAGTAGCATTGCGTCAAAGTATTTCAGCTTTCCAAACTCATTTTTCTTCTGAATATTTAAGATGTGCTCTAGGAAAAAAAAAAAAAAAAAAATTAGCAAATCTTTCACAAATTTGGTGCTACGCTCTACAGACAAAACTGCAAAAAGGTGAATTTGTGACTACTAAAAGTCAAAATGGGTGGGGGTCCACTTTATTGCATTTAGGTAAATATTACCCTCACTTCACTAATTACTCCTTTTTGTTGGTTTGCCACAAAAATCTTCATTAAATCCCCTAAGTCTGTGTTTGTAGCGTGACAAAATGTGATGATCTTTTACATCCTTGCAAGTCAGTGTAACCAGAGTTGCCTTGTTGCTCCTCGACTGTATTTTAAGTGCCGTCATGGAGAAATTATGCAGAAAAATGTCAGAACAAATGTTACGTTTTGAGAAACATGAGGTAAAAGTGTCCTTTAAAGTTAGTTTCATGTGTCTGCTATAGACCTAGTTAGATCTTAGTTTGAACAAAGTATCATGGTTGTTTGTTAGGCCTAAAATATTGCAGGTCACCACAAAGTTCTGCGTTTTACCGCAGAGCACTCCCTTATCAGTCAACTGTGCATTAACTAGCAACCTCCGATATCCCAAGTAGAAATCCTCCAGCTCTAGTTTTGCAGACGGACCTCATCCCACCACTGCCTCCTGCTGGGGTTTTGGACCCGAGGCGCTCAGGCTGCCCCCCGTCCACAGGGAACCCCCGTTTTGGATGTGGGCTTTATGAAGGATGCCCTGCTGGTAGAATGAATAGGATGGTCTCTGCTGTCTGTTGCTGTCCTGGCTGAGCCCCCTCAGGTCAGGGAAACAGTGGACGCACACGCAGGTCTCCGTTGGGTAGGAGTCCTCTGATGACTCACGGCAGGGGGGATAGGTTGAACTGGATGGACAATCTAGAAAAAACAGAAATGATATTCCAGGAAATGTAACTACATCAATTTCGGGTTTTTACCACACCAACCTTTGAGGCTTCTTCCAGTCTGACTTTCTGGAAAGCCAGACTCCTGTCCTGGTTGAACAGCACTTATCTGCTTCTGGGTTTTGGTAGTTGTGGGTTTGGTGTTTGAGTTTTTGGCCTTTCCTCTCCTCAGAAACACAACCAAGGCGAGACACAGGCTGGAAAGCAGCAGTATTGTGCATAAACCTAGGAGGGAGTACCATTGGATGGCAGGGTCCAAAGGTCCTAGTGGTGGCTTGGTGTTCACGGTCTGTTTGCTAACTTCAGAAGGGAGTCTTTTGGTCGCCGTCAGAGGTGACTGAGCTGAAGGAGGAAACAAAAAGAATATCTTACTGTTACCTCTTAGTGTTGTTGAGTCTTAAATGCCTGCTGCTGGACTTGTTCTGTGCTTTGCTTCATGCAAAGGCGCTGGACCCTCGACTTTTGAGAAATGATTGCTTGCTGGAAACATGGACTCTGTTGAAGGTTGAATCGACTGGATCTAATTTTGCCTGATTGCTAATGTTTGACCGTGACACATGTATTGAGTCTGGTCGATGAAGCTTACCGGATATTGCTTGCACTGTAAGCAACCCACTGAATAAGGCCACGACATCTTTGTGAGCAGTAATGACTCTGACTTTAATTGGACAACTTTTAGATGCGTGGCCAACACCAACTGAATGGCTGTGTTCACTTCCTCTGCTGCCATTGCCAAAACTGCAACCCAATATAGTCAGACAACAATTTTAAAAACAACACAAAAATTAAGGTCATTGTTGCAAACTCTCCCTCCTGTTTGCTTATTGGCCCATTTGAAATTCAACTGGAAAAATCAAGCTCAGTGGGAGAAATTTTCGGACGGCGCACTGAAGGGAGATAGGAATCGAGTGGAATTGCGTAGAAAGACGATGGCCAGGCTAGAAGTTCTTAGTTTTTTCTGCCTGGAATTTTTCTGGAATTCTCGACTGTAAATCTGGTATTTCTTTCAAAACTGAAATCCCTGGCAGAGTGGTACTTACTCGGGCAGTGTGGGGCGCACTCTGCTGGATGTTTACCACAAATGTCTGCACACTTCATACATCTCCTCACTAGCCTGTCGTAGTAGTGGCCGGGCTTAGCCCTACAGAGTGCAGCCTCTTAAGAAAAGAAAAGTGAAAGGAGTTAGAAAAACAAGACTTGGGACACTTAACGCATTTCATTTTTGTAATATCAGCAAGTGCGGTATTTCCCTGTGGTCTTACACTTGTAACCATAAGTTTACATACGCAAGATTAAAAAGTTACTTTTTTTCCCCTCACTGTCTCTAGACCAAATTTCTTTTGGTTTAGGTCAATCAGAATTACCAAAATTATTATTTGGTAAATGTCACAATAATGATTGGGAGAACATGTCACAGAGTTATTTATTGACTTTAAGGTTAGAAGTTTACGTACATTCTCTCACTATTTGTTAGCTACATCTGTGAACTGACCGACTTGGCTTGAATCCTTTTGAGGTTCCTTCCACAATTCTCTCACAACAGTTTGCTGGACTTCTGGCTCATTCCTCTTTACAGAACTGACATAACTCAGTCAGGTTTGTTGGCTGCCTTTACAGGTCTGCCTCAAATTCTCCATAGGATTGACTTCTTTGGGATGTCTACACCAAAACATAGACTCTCTTTTCCTTAAGCCACTTTATAACCACATTGGCTGAATCGTTATAGGGTCATTTGTCCTTTTGGAAGACAAATTTGTACCGAAGCTATTGTTTATTGGCTGACATCTTTAGATGTTTCTTCAATATTTCTACATAAAGCTCTTTCCTCACTAGGGATAGTGACACCATCTTCAAGTGTCTTTAAATTGTCCCCAGACTTGTGCATTTCCACAATTCTCTTTCTGCTATCTTGTCTGAATCCTCTCCACTTTTCCATCGTGTTAAACAAGAAAGAAGTGTCTATCAAGTGTGTCCTTAAAATACTTCAGCAGGTGTGCCTCCAGTTACCTTAAAAGTGTCAGTTAAGCTAAATGCGTCAGTTTGCAAAGCCATGACATCATCGACCGGGCTTGCTCTCATTGTTTAAAGAGAGTGTAATCAAACTGACATGTACCAAAATGATTTTGGTCTGATCCAATTTTGGGCAGTGAGAAAAAAAAAAAAGTGTATGTTTAGTTACTCAATGCATGTAAACTTCTGGATTCAACTGTATGCGATAGAGTGACACAGCATAGAGAATAACTGAAGTGGGAGAAAAAATGTGTTCTCAAAATGTCTTTTCCCAAAAAAGATCTGAAAATTGTGGAATACTTTACTCACCACAGTAAACGGCACAGCTGGGGGATGCAGGCAGTTGCTGACATAATATGCGACAGGGGACACATGATCTGGTCAAGGTGTCCAGGTGCTCACCCTCTCTGCATCTTTTACCCATTGCCCCCCAGAGGCCCTCACTCTGAAAAGAACACACACCCACATAAAGCAGGCATCCATATAAAATATAAGCACACTTTTAAATAGTCAAAACGTGGGCAGGTGTATGGTCTTTAATAACCGATTAAGCCTCTGATATGTCACAGGATTAGATTTTGTTTTTGGTGATTTTCAGGGTGATGTGATGTTTTAGGTTTCAATGAAATCTATTAAGTCATCTTTCTTTGGAGCAAACTTGATTTATCACTCTCATATGTAATCCCATTAAGAGTTTGTGGTTTTAACATGGCAAAATGTCAAAAGCTTCCACATATCCAGCTACTGTTGTTCAAGGAGCTTGTTCATAATTTAACAAAACTACTTTCTACTGTTGCTGAGATCTTTGATTCTGATACAAGCATTGTACAGAAGAAACACTCGGTTTACGGTATTATTATCGTAAGTGAAACTCAGTCTAGCTTTAGGGCAGGTCATAGTGCCATAATCATAATTATGTTCGCAATAAATGACGTTACAAAGGCCTTGCATGGGAGGCAGCTTTGTGATGCCATCTTTGATCCTTAGCTTCTGCTCCAAGATGTTGGGTTGAGTCATTGAGCTTTAGGCTAGCAAAAAAAATTTACAGAACACACTGTTACAGCAGATGGATATAAGTTTAGTTTGAAATGGATTCTACCAAAGCTCAAAGTTAGGTCCAATGTTATACCCTTTATTTAAAAAAATTAATATTGGGAAGAATATATCTACAGCCAAAGTGAAGGTTTATGCAGATGATGCCATGATTTTTTTTTTTTTTCAGCCGGCTCTATTCTGTCACAGGTTATTCATGAACATCAAACTGCATTATGAATGCTTGTAGGTTTTTGACATAAAGTTGGTTCTAAGTTTATAGAGATAAATCTAAACATGTAAGTGATGTAGTTTTATTTGGAAATTGTCTTCTACTTTCCCAAAAGCCTCAGCTGGATGTTATGTTTTCTTTCAGAGTGAAACTTGAGTATTGAGTTTAGAATAGCTGGGGATCAGACTGGGCTTTAAAATTCAAATTAGGGCTCGTTCAGAAAAAAAGCAACAAAAAAAAAAAAGTTAATTCAGGCTACACTTTTGCATACCATTGCACTTTGCTGTTTGGGCTTTTTTTTTCTTTTTTTGTTAAATTATGGCCCTTCATATTTCATAAGGGATTTATTCTACAAAACACATCAGTGGGTAATCTGATTACTCGGCCCTTGTTAAGCCTGAAGAGACGGTGGTATATTTTTTTATGAAGCTTTACTGAATAAATTCTTGTGTTGTCTGAGAATATTTTTAATACCTTTAAACACGTAAAATGTATTTAATCTGCTATCACTGAACTAACCTCCTTTTTAGAATTTTGGCAGCACAGAATTACCTTATTTTTGTAACT
Source organism: Girardinus metallicus (assembly GCA_903067095.1). Lineage (NCBI taxonomy): Eukaryota > Metazoa > Chordata > Actinopteri > Cyprinodontiformes > Poeciliidae > Girardinus > Girardinus metallicus. The sequence goes on from CAEGAE010051242.1 coordinate 27,706, forward strand.
TGACCTTGAATGATCTTCAGAGTACACAAAAGCTTACCGTTTTGGTCCTTCTGAAAAACTTCTACAGTTGAAAAGTGCAAACACTTGAGCCAAACATCACTCATGCCAGTTAAATATTACATTATTTGTACTTAGAGTTTCAGCGGAGTTTCTCTGCTGTTCTAAACACCGCTTCTTCTTCTGGTCTTTTGAGACGCTTTCTGAGCAAGCATGGCAAAAGTTAGAGCGATTATTTATTTATTTTTTTTCCCCTCGTCATAAAAAAAGAAACATAATTACCAACATCTCAGCTTGGCCTGAGCTCAAACGCGTTTGTCTCCTTAGAGTTTGTATCTTCTTGTTCTCTCTCTGCTCCAGCGAGCAGTGAAGCAGTGGAGTGTGAAAAGCTCACAGATCTCCTCCGCCCTCGGCTGCCTTCGCGCCCAAAGCTGTGGGCCTGATTTATTCTTGAGTACATCTGTCACACCCCAGCAACCAGCAGCCTATAGTGTTTTTTTTCTTTTTTCTTTTTTCGGATTTACCAAGCACCATGCCTGCGACTGTTTTAACGTGTTGATAGCCAAAAAAAAAAAAACAACAATTAAAATTCACGATTGCAATTTGTATTTTCTGTTATTTGGCGGCTTTCTGAGCTGCCTTTTCTGATTTCTTGTTTGTTTCCGCGTAAATTCAACTGCAGAAGGAATTGAGCTACATATGGCTACTCAACGGATTATATCAAAACTTTCTATACAAGCATTCAACTTATTCAAAAATGGCCACAAAGAAATTCATTTTCCTTTTTCTGCAGGAGCGATGACTTACCTTGTGAGACGAAGGGGGAATCTGCCTTTGAAGACAACACTGTGAGAGAGACGGTCCTGTTTCACTGCATGGAAGCTAATTTGGATATGATGTTTGATGCGGGACTTCCCCCTCTGTTAGGAGGATCCCCACCTCCACCACCACCCTTTAACACTCACACACACAGCGGTAAGACCCCCATAAAGTCTATATATTGTTAGAACCTATTAACATGTAAACTTTGTAGTGTGTCATAAATATTAAATGAAAAGTATTGCAATTGATTTGCAAGTCTAAAATCCAAAGGTTTTATCAAATAATATGTCTAAAAAAGCATTTTGGCAGCTGAGGTATGTGGCAATAGCAAGATAATTAAGCAATTACTAAATAACTAACTTTTTTTTAAAGGACTTCAACGAACAAAAATACAAATTAATCTGTTTTATTTTGGGACTGGATTTAGTGCAGAATGTTCAAATGGCTCCTTTATAATCATTGTGCTTTTATGAAACATAGCTATGTTACTGAATAATGAACAAAAGGTGAAATAACAAGGTGGTTTTTAACTCTGCCTAAATCCTTGTTGATGATTTTTATGTTTTGCGTGAGGTTTGAATCGTTTGTTTGAGTAAATCAGCTGCTCTGCTCTGAGCTCCCAGAGAATCCTGTGAAGGAGTCGTCACGGGGTCGAAACAGCCAATCAGACGCAGAATCCAATAAATCAGGTTGTCAGCCTAAAGGTAGTAATGTATTTGTGGAAAATACCTAACTCTTTATTCGGTCTTGTAGAGCTGGATATGATGCACAGCAAAAGGCGGCGGTGTGGGGGGGGGGGGGACAAAAGAGAGAGCTGTGGAAGTGATTGAATTAGTATGAATGACATGCTGATCGGGGAGTCCAGCTAATTGGTTCAGGTGTGTTCGGCTCTCAAGGTCGCATGAAACGCTGAGGGAGAAAGTGGATTTAGAGGCAAGAAAAAAAAAAAAAGCAACTATGTGCTTTCCTGCAGTAACCTGGTAAAGCACATTGACCCTCAAACACACGCAGAAAAAATGTTTTGCATTCAGCGGTACCTTGTGACTAATGCACAGCAGAGCGTAACGACGCCAGAGGGTGTACAGCCTCTCGGCTCTACACCGGGTTGTGCTGAACGTGAAGGACAATAACTCAGAGAGCAAACAAGCCGAACAGAAGCATCAAACATGGAAACATTTTGTATTGTGAACTCGTGTCAGAACCAGGAGCTTAAAGATGGAAACCCGTCACCTTTTCCTCCACAAAGTTGGTACTTGTAGCCATGTGAGTGTCTGCTCATGCAAACACAAACTGTTTCTGTCTGATGGGGAGAAGCAAAACAGGGAAAGTCTGCATTAGTTTTAATAATAATAATAAAAAAAAAAACAGTTAATGAAGCCTTATGATATTTTTGTTTTGATTTTGTCACTGGAGTCTGATTAGTGTAATTATAGCAATTATAACAGGCACTAATAAACAATCCCCAGCGATTATAAGTGGCAATCATGACTTTTTGGAAGTGATTGCTTTGAATAAGTAGCTGCTGCGTGAACAATTATAGGGAAATGAACTCAAACTTCATCTAGTACCAGTATGTATAGCAGTTTGAAAAATCATTTGCCTTCTTACATTTCTTCTCTTGTTTTTCTTCTTTGTTTTAAACTGCTAATTTCACCTTTTAAGGCAGAAAGCTAACCAAACCGACGTGACCCTGATCAGTTTGTAACCCTTCTTTGGGTTTTTCAGCAAGACATTGATCCAAAGCCCACCAGCAAGTAAAAACTTGAAAATGGGTTTATCATAATCCATATTTAAATCTGATTAGGCAGACCATTCCTGCTCAAAAACCCTCCAATGTGGCTCAATTCAAACAATTCTGCAAATAAGACTGGGCCAAATCCCTCCATAGTGATGTAGAAGTCTCATTGCCAATTGTTTAGAGGTGCAATTACTTTCTCTAGGTTGGTCCGGATACATTTTTTTTTAAGCTACATTTTTGTTAGTAACTACAGTTATTTTATGTTAAAATTTAGGACACCTTTTGGATTTTATTTATTTATTATTTTGTGGGTTTCTTAATAAATTCTGTGAGTCATCAGACTTTCATGTATTTGAAAGAAAACAAAAAGAGGTGAAGTGATGTGGTTGAGCTCAGCTGTGCAGTCCCCACAAATGGAGCCGCTGTGATGACTCTGCTGACAAGCACCAGTGAACTTTGGAGCATTTCTGGCAGCTGTGAGAAACGCATGCAAGGAACTGTAGTTTCGTGACGTCAGTGTCTGAAACCGTGTTGGG